>LPNX010697916.1:2244-117329 GCA_001517045.1 Pseudotsuga menziesii
GTAAAATTCCAACATGAATAAGTTAATGAAAAGCTTTAACAAATTTGTTAATAATAAAATAAAACTTAAAGTTGAACCGTAATTTTATTTTTACCCCACAACTATATAAATATGAGACTAACAGGTTGGCAAAACACTATAAGTAAATAAAGTGAAATTTGAAAATAAAGTTTAAATATAAAAAACATTAAATAATAAAACTAATATAAAAATGAGTTATATTTAGAAGTAATAATTATTTTTCATAATTGGGAAGAAAAATCAATTAAGCTCTAATTCAAATATGTTCAAGTGTGATAATAAGAGATTTGACAAATTTCGATGTATGGACCTTGGTGTTCAACAAAAGTGACCTAAAATGACAATATTGAAGACTTTGATGAAAATATTATTGTGCGTTTGAATTTCCCATATAAAAAAAACACCCTTTTTGCATGCATGTTGTTCTAATCTAAAATATTATTGGGCATTTGAACTTTCCATATAAAAATAAAATCAAATCCCTTTTTACATGTATGTTGTCTTAAACCGATTCCAGTAGAAGGCATTAAACCTTGAAAGAGGACACATAAGCTACAAAAGAAGCAAAATCTTTCAAGCGAATTCATCCAATACTACCAAAAAAAAGTTAGTAAAAGAAGAACATTGTGAAGATAAGAGGATGAAGGCCTAAACATAGATGTCTATCCATGTTTGGAAGATTGGAAATCATTTAGTATGCATCATTTGAAAACACAAACTAACCTTGCACGTTTAAAATCCGAACTATGTAGATCTAGATTGTTCACCAGCAGGAGACGGAAATAATAAACATCTCCAACAATCACCCGAAAACAGTGCTGCAACAATGGAAAGTGTGAAGAAAATCTTGTTAAGGTGTTCATTTTTATAGAACTCTTAGATGTCGCTATAGCGACGGAAAACATTGACTTTTTGCACCCTAGGTCAAGTTGACCGTTGTAAAAAGCCAGTAAAATCTCAATGCCCTAGGTCAACTTGACGGTGCCATCGATATAGTGACGGATAGCCGTGGATACAGCGGCGTCCAACTCTTTAGCTGTGGATAAAACGACGGATAAGACTCCCTGCATGGATACAGCGATGGCTAGGCATGGATACAGCGACGCCTCGTTCCTGTTGCTTCCGATTTTACACCAAAAAGTAAGAAACATGGAAAAGCTCCGTGGAAAAATCCGCGCTTTTGTACTAGTGGATCTCATCCCCTAACCACCCGCTAAATCTCTCTTGATTGCAATATCGGCAGCTATCTTGCCTCTGTTTGCAACCCCATGCCATTCTTTTCCTCATGTAAATGTTCCCTACTCAGCTTTTTGACTCCATTGCCAATGGTACCTTGCCCTAATAATCCTACATGTATCTCACATCACTCTACTTATCCCATTTCATGAGTCTAGCCTCTCGACCACCCTCAAGCGAATATATTACGCGGAGAAAAATGTGAAGACAAACAAGATATCCCTCTCTGACTATGCAAGGCTGGAGGCGCAGTCTAAAGCGGTTCTACTATTACCCAGGAGTGGGCCTTCCTTTAGCCTTGGGGATCAATTCCAATGCTAGTAGGGTGTAGGGGTAGAATGGGTTAGGAAATGGATGTTTTTGTATGGTGTAGGCTATATGGGAAATGTTTTGGGTTAACAAATTCGGAGAAGTTTTTATTTGAAAATGTGGTGACCAGATTCAGCTGCCTGAAAATTATTCTAAGAGAGCAAGGTCTACATTAAGTTAACAAAATGATTGATGACTGTTACCTACAAAGTCATACTTAGTCAGTTTTATTAAGTGAGCCTGGTGAATCGGACAAAGATGATTTGTTCGGACTTCAGAAGACCTTCAAACTTACTTCTAGGAAGTGTTTTGTATCTACCACATGTTCATACCCCCTTGGGGAAGTTGTAATAAAATGTTCTAGCATGGTAGTGTCTGTAAAAGACTTGGTTTCTTGGACTCATTTGTCAATCCGATCATCCCAGAGTGTTTTTTCCCTTGGTTATTATTGGTTTTTGAATAAATGACTAATAATTTCTAAGTTTTTCAATAAATACCTCCAAAGTTGGGGTGGTCGGCTTGACATTTAGGACTATTGAGGTTACTAGAGTCTGTGTGTCAATGTATAAACATGCTAGGCATTATGGTTGAGGCATATGAACATGTACTAAGTCCCCTAGGTTTTTTTTTTTAATTTTAATTTTTCCACAAAACCTAGGCTATTTTTTAACAATCTAAATGGAAAAATTGGTCTTGTAATAAAAGTGGGGTTAAAAGTCATTTTCGGTCATGGGGGTGCTCATTTTCTAACTCGGAGCACCCAGTAAACCCATATACCCACTTTTCCTAATTTTTGAGTGATTTTTCCATCACTTGGGTAAGAAAATCCAAAAACTTCAAATATTAATTAATTTAATTAAAAAATAATTAAATAATGGAGCAAATCCAAGTTCCTAAATCAGTGGATTCTTAGCAGATTTGATTGAAATCAGTTTCTATCGGCCTCCCTAATTTTTGTTGGGACTTTCCGTTGATCGAGGCATCAATTTCAGTCGATCTTAGCTCCTCTATGAGTTCACTAGGGTTTGGAGGGTGTCTCTCTCCCTCATGGGGCAAATTTGGTTGTGTTGTCCATTCAGGATGAGTTGGGTGAGCCAATAGGGAGTATGGTGTCACCTTAGGTGATAGGTGGCACACCCATACTACCTAATTTACTTCATATATCATCCAGTTCACTGCAGATCATCTCCCAGCTCCTCTCCCAGTCAGGATTTGCGCCCCCTTTGGGCCAGTGGGCATGTTTTTGCTATAAATTGAGGCTGCCATTCCCTTCTTGAAGTTAGTTTCAGTTGGAGAGAATAGGATTTATATTTCAATACTATTGGAATAAAGAATATTTGTAGGCTAAATGGTGTAATGCTCTCATGTGTGTGGAATAAGCATTGTCTTGCGGCTATTGATGTTGCTGGTTTTCCTCTCAATTTCTGCATCTAAACCTTGTCTGGCTTGAATGATTCAGCTGAATCAATAGGAGTGTAGTTGGGAAAGAAATATTACTTATTTTTTCTGTATCTCATAGAATATGTGTTTGAAGATCTAGATTATACATGTTTAATAATCTTATTTGCATGTAATTCTTGTCTCTTTTTTTCATATATATATCCAGATCTCATAAGGTTTTGTGCAAGGTTGTGTGCTTAGATTTCAGGTTGCAAGGATTGGATGAGCTGTGGATCTAGTCTGAATCCACTATACATTCAAAAATTTTATGGAGGTATTTCCCTTCTACATTCAACTAACAAGTTTCCCTTGCAGATCTATCCAACAACAGGCATTCCCCCTTCTCTTCGTCCATTTCATTAAAATCAATCTTCCAGTTACTTGTTCATCTTATTATGATAAAATATACTTCTAAAAATTTCTTATACATTTTTAGATCTATTTCCTAAGAGTCTTGTTGCTTAGATCTGAAATTTCATAAAGAATATCATATTTTAAAGATAGATCTAGGTGAAGAAATTCCTTTTTGTAAGTAGCTAAATCATAGATCTAAAGCTTTCTCATAAGGTAGTTTCTTATTTTTTTTTCGTTCTTTAAAGATTTAAATTCTGCAAGAAAGTGCACATCCTATTGGCTGCCCAAAAGGAAATCCAAGATCCCAAGGAAAGCTTGCTTTCCTTGGTTCCTTTTTGCAGAACTAAATTGTTCCTTTTAAACAACTCTTAACTTAGTCTTTTTTTTGGTAATTAGTGTGGTGACCCAAAACACTTTTAAAGTGTTTTTGGGCACACTTGATTTTGATAGCTTGTTGTTTTTTAGCATATTAACAAAAAATAGAAGGATACTCTGCACGTTTTCTGACTCTTCGGAAAACTGGAGCTTCTCGGAGGCTCCCCCCACTGTTGTGCTTCCTTATTAGAGTTGTTGTAACTTGGTTGTAATCCTTTGGATCTGTTTCACTTTTTTGCACTTTTTCCTGTTTTTTGCTCTAGCTTAGTATTGTCATGCAGGATTGCATAATTTGATCGTATTTGTCATTATTCCATATTTTGAAATCAAATTAATACTAATACTTACCCCACGAATCCTTTATTGAACCGAAAGGTGAAAGAGGATCGTGGTAGGATTAATTAGAAAACCTGTGGTGTGTGTTTTTGCTTCTATTTTCATTATTACTTTCCATAAAAAAATAGTAAAATTAGCACCTCCTTGATTTCCCGATTGACATCCACTTGGACCGAGAGAGATCCTTGGAGGTTTTTTTTTTAACAAGAACATGCTCTTAAATTTTACTAAAATTTACAAGACTCCGGTGCGTATGATCTGCACTTGGCTGCGGTTCGTCCGATCAGTCAAGCTGCATCAAAATAAACATTAGGGACTAGAATAATTAGGATTCACTTTCCTAATTAACCACTGTAGGTGAAAATCCAATGCCTCGATTAAACCGTAAATGGTGGAAAAATACCCAAAGGAAGTGGGAACTACTAGATAGTGACCTCGAGGCCCTGATCTCTGTTACATCCTAGTGGGTGTATTATGAACATAGTCTCAGAGACTCCATATATCCCACACATTCCTTATGGGTAGCCTTAGCGGTTGTTACTTTTGGACATAATCCAAGTACCCCTCGAGTATATATGGAATCCCCCTTGCCTAATTTAATTCACTCATTTTTTCACATTAATTTAAAATGTACCAAGATACAATTGCACAACAGTCACTCCAACACTTGCAAGCACTCTTAATTATTTTCGACTCCATTTAAGGAACTAGACAACTATTTATTTGTTTCAATCTATAAGTGATTAGGTGTCGTATCGTGCTTATTTGTGATTGTCTCATCATGTTATCTGTTGTTTACAATTGTTAAATCAAAACTCCTAACTAGCTCATTTAATACCATCATCACATAGTAACTAGCTGTAGTAACTTGTAGGATCTACCCCCTTGGCTTCATTAGGAGTTTTCCTAAATGGATGAGTCAAGAACAAGGTGACAACCTTGACTCAAGAATTTCCCCCAAGGGCACACTAAGTGTCTTGAATATTTCTGCCACATTCGCCCCTAGGTGTGTGAAAGGAGGCAACATCTTTTGGCACCATTGCTAGGGATAAATGTTTTTATTCCTGAGTACGACTTAGCTTAACTTTTTTCTAAAGAACTAAGAAGATAAAAATTTGATTGATCTTGTCTTTAAAACAAAAAATTAAAAATTGATCCATCTAGTGACTCCACTGTCTAATATCCCTCCAAGTATTTCTACCCAAAGGAACCCTGAATGATTATTCAATCCTCTCCCTGATCCTGAAAGGTTTATTAGAGAAAGGTTGAATAGGAAGACTTCTCGTAGAATCCTTGAAGATCTAGGAGACCAATCCCTCTCAGATATCCATCAAATATTTGAATAGAGTCACACTCAACCATCTACCTTAATGTCTGATTTTTTCAAACCCCTTAAATTTACTCAGATAGTAAGTGCTCCTCATTCTATCCCGGGTGATGCTATCAAGAAGATTTCTACCTTCCAAGGCAACAATGCCATCACTCCCAAGTCCCACCTACAAAATTTTGAAAAGCACCTAGTCTCTTATTGCATTGATGCGGCCAATGACCATGATGATGTCAAGATGAAGTTGTTTGCTTTATCCCTAGAAGAAGATGCTGGAGAATGGTACCTTGACTTGGAAGACAACTCATATGCAACCCTTAAGGACTTCCTGGATGGTTTTAGTGAGAAGTGGGGAGAAAAGAAAGAACCTAAACATCAACTTGCTGCCCTCCACAATATCAAGAAGATGGAGAATGAAACCATGGATGAATTCAACACTAAATTCAAGCGTGTGGTTGTGGAACTTCATAAAGACAACAAGCCAAATTTTGCTTCTATCCACATATACTACATTGAAGCCTTCACTGGTGACATAAGGTATCAGTTGAGAGATAAATAACTTGTTGATCTTAAAGCTGCCTAGATCCTTGCTGAGAAAATTGAAACAAACATGCAGTCATCCGGTAAATCTAACATACCTGGTGTTTGACCTAGGTCTGTTGCCTTGCTTGTTAGGATAGTTCTATAACTTAAAAAAAAATTAAGCCTTGAGTTTTTATCCCATATCCTTTTATCCTAAAGTTTTGGTGTGTTTTGATTTCATGTTTCTAATATTATAGGTATTTAAAACATTTAGATCTTAACCTATGCTCCTATAGCATGTTTCTAGTTCATTCAAAAATTTTATATGGTTACTGAGGTGAGCTGGCGGCACGTGAACATTACTCAAGGAGAAGGTATGTTGCCAGCTCAAAAAGGATGAGATGTTTTGCAGGTATCATCATTATGCTAGCAGTCTTTGAGCTTTGTGCTCATGATCATAACTCAACATCTGCTGATAAATGGTATTGTGTTAAAACACTTGTACAAAATCATCTTTTTTCATAATTTTCCACCTTATAGTTGGTATTCTAAAATAAGGGTCGGGAAACCATGGTTTTACAAGAACATGGTTCTCTTCATATTTCTCAAAGATCTTAGTCCAGTGTTGCATCTATGGTTCACAATCTAACTATGAGTGTTGACAGGAAATTTCAACCAAGTGGTCATTTGCTTAGAACAGAACCTTCAAATGTCGAATGGATGCAGAAATTTCCTTCAGCCCTAAAAAATGTTAAGGAAGTTGGTTGGTATGTTATGTTTGAAAATATTTCAAAACATCATATTGGGGTAACTAAATCTTTCTGTGAGTGTTTTGGTGGATCTAAGGTTCAAGTTGGAGGTTTAGAATTTACAGTCTCAGAGGAATCCATTTCGCACGCTATTGGTGCGGTCCTTAAAGGGGAAAGGTGGTATAAAAGACAAACTATCAATGAATATTATAGCCAATTCCTATTACTAGCTCATTAAAACCCAGATTGCAGCAAGGGCATCCAAAGGGCCTTCCTTTTTAAAGAATGGCAGGATGTGTTGCATATTATTCAAAGGTATGTTACTTGCAAGGGTAGATTTGGAACTGTGTATCGATATCATATGAGATTCCTGCAGCATGTAACAGGTGCAAATAAATTAAACCTTCCTTTTTATTTGTTAAAAAGTCTGTAAAATATGGCAATTAGGGCTTGAAACCATCCTAGCTCTTCTTTTAGTAATATTTTCCATCATGGTTTGATTAAGATTTTAATTACTCAAGAGTTAGGCAAAGTAAAAAGATCAAGGTCCCATTTTATTTTATGGGGGGTTTTCAAAGTTAATTTTAAAGATGTATAGCAAATAAAGAGAAAGAAAAAGTCTACTAGAAAGAAGGTTGTAGAGACTTCTGACAGTACAGAGATAAAACCATCATCTGAAAACAAATCTGAAGGTTATCTTGAGCAAGAAGTTCTTGAAGAGATAACCTCGGTACAGCTACCTGAAGAAGAACCTGAGGGTATTAAAAATGACAGTCTAGTTTTAGGTTTTGTTGATGAAATGCAGACAGTTAAAGAGGACCGATTTATAATAAAAAGATTTCAGAACATATAGAGCTTTCATTCAAACCTTTAATACCTAAAACTAGACCAATGAACAAACTCTGGATGAATATGAAGTCATTATTAAACCCTAGGTTTAATAAAAGGCAGGTGATAAGTGTTCAAGACACTTCTAGTGATGGTGAGGAAGACAATAGATCTAAGGAGTTAGAATCATCCATGTATCAAATCTTTGACAACATTGACTAAAGCTTAAGACAAATTCCAAATATAGCTCCTAAAAGTTGCATCTATAATTCCATTAACAAGGAAGAAAACAACTCATTACTATTCCCTGAAGTTGAGGTTGGTGAAACATCAGAGAAACAAGAAAGATGTAATGGGAAGGTTCTCACAGAGCAAAAAAATGAAATAGTGGCAAAACTTAATATGAAAAAGGTTACAAATGAAGATACAGGGGGTAGTATGATGGAATTGAAACAGGATAAAGAAAATAAATAAATTGAGAAGCTAGAAAGATAGAATGTACATTTAAATCAAATCAATGATCAACTCGTAAAGGAAAATTCAATCCTGAAGGAATATTTGCAAGAGGTGAATCAGAATTTTGCTGAGTTGATTCAGGTCTTAGAGGAAGCAGGTAAAAAGGAGGAAACTGGTGCAAGAGGAAAAAGAGCAATTAGTGAAAGATAAAGAAGAGTTGATAGCAAAGCTTCATTACATGCAGAAGGACATCAAGAGGTTACAAGCAAAGTCATGTGCGCTAGATGGGCTAGCCATCTTAGGTGAGGCAGCAAGAAGGATTTGAAATGATCCTTAGTTGACACTTGCCATAAAATAGGTTTCCTTTTTTTATTTATACTTTGTCTATAATTAGAAAACTTAGCCTTAAAAAGTGGATCTGTTAAACAAACTTTGAGATCCTATCTTTAGTTTCTGTCCTATATATTTTGGTGATATTTTTTAGAAAGGGGGACACACGTGAGAGTCGATCTACTAGGGAGATCGTGTAGAAATTCAACGGTTACATCTGTAAGAACTTCTTTTTCTTTTTGATGACATTAATATACTGTATGGAGCTAGGCCTTGTTGGCTCGAATTTCTGACCTAGGCCAACAATAAGGGTTATGTCCACACAATTAGCTTAAAGCAACTTCCGGTGTGTTTGGAATAACAAAACCTCGCAGGTTGTGGTCCTGCTACCAACTGAATTTTCTCTTAAGGAGAACTAAAATTCAGTGAAAGTTTATCCGAATGTTATTTCTATCTAAATAGACCTTAAAATTAGTTCTCTACTACCTAAGTTATCCTACAATTGCTTTCTTAATGAAAGTCTCCGATTTTTAGGATTTTGTATTTAATATTCTAAATTTTAAAAGATTACTATGATTATTCTAAAATTACCCAAATTCTATTTAACAACTGTTAAATGTAAACTATACTAATGATAATACTAACTGAACTATCTTAACTATCCTAGCTATCCTATCTCAGCTCAGAGCAATTTGGATATTATATTAATTATCAATTAATATAAAGATAAACATAATGATAAATGAGTAAGATCTAAATGAGAATATTTAAACCATCCACTTTAAATCATTCTGCTATAAATTACCTTGATAGAAAAATTGAAATAAGTAATTACTTCAGATTTTCTGAAATGTCTAATTAATCAACAACTAATAAACAACATTAAATATTTGAATAAAATATAATGTTCAAAATGAAATCATTGCAAAAATACAAATGAGATCAAATAGACATAAATATGTAAATAATTATATCTTGAATTTTCAATAAAAACACTGATTAATTCAACTATAACAACATACTAATTCAAATAACAATATTGTGTTGACAAAGTGTAATATCAAATAATTAATACAAGCATAACCCAGTATACTACATCAATATTATAAGTAGAAGATTATATACTGAAATATAAAAAGAGTATCCAAAACAATACTGATCAATGATATCAGTCTGAGAATTTCCAATCACATTCCACTTCCAAAGATAAAACTTCAGTCAGGAACAAAACTAGTACCAAAATAATATTTCAAGGATGTTTCTCTTCAGGCACTCCATCCCCCTATGCATAACAATTACTAGTTTATATATAATCCTACTAGTCTTACGATTCAGTTTTTTCATAAATGCTCTATGCAATACTATAGGAGTCCTATCACTATTAAAGTGCATCGAATCTCCTCAATAGACACTTGTCACTATAGGATAACAATAATAAAAAATGACTAGCCTGAAACATCTGCTGATTTAAAGGAACTGGCACATTCGTGGCTATGTTGAGGTTCCAATATTGAAGAAGCATCAATGTCATCCCACTGAGATCCAAAATATCCTGTATTTGCTGAGGATAGTGATACCATGTCCACCTATTTAAACATACACGAGAATATTATTTAAAATCAATTTTAACAAAAATAACAAAAGAACAATAAATTATGGGCGTGCCTGCAAAATCTGCGATTTTGCAGGCATGCATTAAAAAGATTTTATTACCTGTTGACAGAGAGATAACTATATACTGAAAACAGAAACAATCATCAGGTTCTATTTTGTAAATCGACCACTCTTCTGGCTTCGGAGAGTTTGGCTTTGAGCCTGATGATTACTAGCTTCTATTGTTCAACTTTTTCAAGCAAGTGTTGGTTTGTATCTATCATTGATTTTTTTTCCTTCTTGTATTGGTTCTTCTTGATGTTCATTTCTTTCCATCTATTAATCTAGTTAAATAACTCTTCCTTGAATGTCTTGTTTTCCACCTCTTTCAAGGCTGCATTAGCTTAACACTGTTTTAGTTCATTTTTCAATTCTACAATTTTAGTCTCGTATACCCTGTCAAGGACCTGTTGGAGATTTTCTTCCTCCTTGTCATGACACGAATAATTTTCTTGAGAAGAATCAAGATTATCTATATCTTGACCAGATGATGGAAAGCTCATAAAAGATGGCTCGAGGCCCAAACCATAAGCATCCATACATGATGGAGCAGATTCAAACTTACCTGACTCTGTAATATCTTTAGCCAATTTTTCACGATTATTCTCTATAAGAGTAGGTTCATCTATATGCGTGGTTTCGGGAACCAATGATGGAACATCATCCTCAAGATGGACAATCACTGGTTGAGTACTCTGTTGACTGGCCATAGGAACAGAGGATGTAGGTGTAGTATTCATACTTCTAGTAATTCTTCTTGTATGAACAAACACAATACCTTCAAAACCCCCTTTGTCACAACATACCTACGCTAACTGCTCTAGTTTACGCATGGACTCATCACCATGTTTTCAAGGAGTATATAGATTAGAGGGGTTTTCATAATTAACAGCATCAACATATTCATTAATGGTTAATTTTCTCTCTGTCTTTGTAGGTGTACTAAAGCACTTGTCAGATGGGGATTGGTTCAAAGTTGTCTCAGTGTAACAGGGAGCTACATTCACAACCCCATCATCACCGATATAAGTACTTATAGGTGGATGTGCTTCCTGAAGCTCTTTATCCTTTGATTCATATTTATGAACATCATCAACTTCGGATTTTACTATAGCCTTACATTTCCTACGGGTTTTTGGGGGAGGGTTTGGCCAATATTGAGTTGGCCCTAATTCACATTCAATCAAAAACTCATCCCAAGATTTAAAATTGAGAGACAGTTGACGCTGGATTAAAATTTTGACTAGACCATGATGGAACAGACTTCTATCAGGATTACCTATGGTAGTTTGAACCGAATGCGCCATCTTCTTCAGACTTTGCAATAGGTAAAATTGAATATTAAGCTTAAGGCCTTTTAATGCTAACAGTAGTCACAAACGATAATAATGCAGATGAGAGAATCGTCCATCACATGCTACGTACCTGACCAAGATCTCATAGAATGCTCGCCATTCTGGATTTAGAAACTTAACCCAAACCCTAATCTTCAATTTTTCACTGGCCGGTAAAGGAAACAACAATGACTAACATTTCTTCTTATTCACTTTCCCACATTTAAACCATCGCTCTCTAGTTTGGGGAAGCTTCATAGCTTCTGCAATTTTATCTTCATTAATGATAAACTTGAAATCTCCAATCTGAGCTATGTTTTATTTAAAACTCAAAGCAAACTGTTTAGTAACCTCCACGTTATGGCCACTAAAACACCTGAAGAACTGATCCCATCCAATATTTTCAAATAACAGAGCAACTTTCTCATCGGCTTCAACAAGCTCTAGTCCTGAAATTTCAAATCGACTAAGCGGAGCCATAGCTCCCTCACTACTGCTCTAGTTACGAATTGAAATGAATGGATTCGTGAAGATGGAAGGGATAGGCACCCAGGTGTAAGACATTAAACGAAATGTCAAATCCTCGCATGCTTCATACCTGACAAAGATGAGAGCTCCAACTTTGGCCATTTTAACTAAATCTGGAGATGATTAACACAACAGCAGTGTTTTTGCTATGATAAATGAATCGACTAATCATGACTAACTGCAATTCTTCAGAAAGAAGAATGAAAAATACATTTCAAACTCTAATTAATCCTTCATATCAGAAATCATTCGATTCAGGGATTACAAATCAAAACATTTATGACATTAAATCTGGAATGATGAGCTCGTACATCATCATGAAATGGAATGGTTATTCATCATATGTAACATTCAATTTTACTGATACGATTTCATTATTTCATTCACACCTGTCAATTAAAATGAAAGGTGTTAACCAAATCTTCATACCAACGCAACGATCCTGATAATAGATGTTATCTATTAATCATATGAGTCATGTCTCTTCATTAAAACTATCAATTGATAATTTACTCCAGATAACACATGGAAGGTAGTCATTCTTATTAACATGATGATATAGTGCTATAATAGTAAACCCTAATGTTCTTGAAATGCATCTAACTAATGATTCAAATTGACACTCAAACCATGTATATACATGAAGTTTCATTTTGAAATATAGTTTTAAAACTTTATGAAATCCCAACCATTTATGTCTCAAAACCAGATTCGATAGGATATAAAGATTATAAAACTATTATGGTTATATTTATATGACACATGAAAATAATTTTATTCGCACTCTCACTTAGTTATAAATATACAATTTTACAAAGCAATGATATGATATTAAAGATTAAGTAACATATGAAATGTGAACTTTAGGTCTAATAAAAAATTTAATTAATAAACCACCTTTAGTTCTAGGGATTTCAAGAACTTATAATATCTTATCAATACCAAACCCCAAACAAATTCAAAATGTTTTTTCTTTAAACACCAATTAACATACTATCCTTTTAAATCTCTTAAATCAACATATAAAATCAAATAAATTAATTAATGATAAAATTGATCATATATAAAATTTATGAGACTGACAGCTGCTAATTATCAAGTTTATGAAAATGTTTTAATCAACTTCTAGTATGTCTCTAAGCTTTTCTATAATTGAGAGTACCTTCAGAATCGAGGATTCTAAAGGCACTCTTTTATAATTTTTAAAAGTTAAATCATAAAAGAGAGCTAATTCATCTTTCATTTCAAAAATGAAGGGGTTGTTGCTGACTGCCAACAAATGGCGATGACTTGGACAAACCAGTTATCTCTGCTCATACAGCTTATAAATGATATAAATGAAATCTTAAAACTTATTAAAAACAATCAAAAATTCTCTATCTGAGTAAAAACCATTATTTTTATTCATATTCATAAGTACAACTCAAAGATATTCCATCTTTAAAAGAGAGATCTTGTTCGAGATAAAATTAGAAATATCTTGATCGAAACAAAGTACTTCATAGTAAATATAATCTGCACCACCAGTATAGAATATAGAAATTTACTTTTCCAAAAACTTCCAGAATCTGTTCCATAAATATGATAGTTTTCTTTTATCTTCTTTTCTTTTCTTTTAAACAATAATTCTGGCTGAAGACTACTATCTAGGTATGATATCCCAATGTGATAGTATCATTCACGAGAACTATCTGGAATAAGCAAGATGGCTTATGATGAGACCTCTTGTCTCTTGATTTTAAACCAAAATCCATCACCCTAGTGATCAGAAATGAAGTTATTCTAGACAGCATGGATGATCATGATTAGGCTGGCTCATGATGAGACCTTCTATTCTTCAGTCAAAATTATGTTTTCTTTACTAAATTTGAAATTTTAATTTTATAAAATGAGAGATCATTACCTAGCATGGTGACCAAATGGAAATGTCAGTCATTAATATCACCAGAAAATGAATCAGCTGGCTCGTGATGAAACCCCTTATCTCTTGGTTTATTAAGCCAAAAGCCATTACTAGTTTCCTAATCATGTCATACTAGTGATATTTATGATTATGATCAGATCATCTTATTACTAAGACCTTTCGTCTCTCATTTTAGCATTTTATTGCCTGGAACAAATTCTAAAAAGTTTTCAGATTGTAAATAATTTTGAAGACTAATGGTGGAGATCTATAAAAGTTTTTCAAAGTACAACCTTTGAAAAAGACATTAATTAGCTATCCCAACTTATTATAAAAATAAAAGGTGAGAAATAATCTGAGTAATACTTAAAAATAAAATAATGATAGGTTTTTTATAGATTTAAGAAAGTTTGATCGTCCTGAACAAATTTTTAAAGATTTTAGTCTAGTATCATATTTTTCAAGCTAACGAGCAAACTAACTCTTTTTCTACTAGAAGATTTATTTATTTACATTTATTTCTTCAGTTGAAATCTAAACATTACTGACTGATTATATATAAAAATTTGACAGTCTAAAATATTTGACTAACAGAATCAAAACTGGTTGCAATAACGGAACGATGTTTGAAAGTTACATAAGTCTTATGAATTTATCATCATCCTTTAATTCTATAAACTATAAATCAATTTATAGAAAAATATAAATTTATTTACAAACAACAAAAAAATTATATTCAATTTAAGGCCTAAAATATTAACAGAAGTATTTTTTCAGGATCAGTCCATTCATTGGAAATGTTTCGAACTGACCTTCTAGTGTTTGCAATCGAAAGCTACTTGGACCTATCTTCTCAGCAATAACAAAGGGACCTAGCCAAAGCTTTTGAAACTTAGTATGATCTCCTTTTTCCTCATGAACTTTATCCCATTTTAAAACTTAGTCTCCCACCTGAAATTCTTGATTGGAACTAAAGGATTGGTCAAACCAAGACTTCATAATTTGTTGATGTTTTGTAAAATGTTGTTTTGATTTTTCTCTTTCCTCCTCAAGCTTTAATAAAGTATTGATCCTCTTTTCCATTGCTGGACAATCTTCATCTTGAATAGTCTGGGCTAACTGTAGTGATGGTAAAAATAAATTCGGTGGTAAAATAGCTTCAGTTCCATACACTAAGAAGAAGGGTGAGTTACCTATCGTAGCCTTAGGGGTTACTCTGTGTAACCAAAGGGCATTGACTAATTCTGTATGCCAATCACGATGGTGAACTCAAATAGTTCTTTTGAGAATTTTCAATAAATTTTTGTTTATGGATTCAACTAAACCATTTCCATGAGGATGGTAGTTAGTTGAATACCTGATTCTTATTCCTTTCTCTAAGGCAAATTGAGTTAACTCAACTGATGAAAAATATGAAGCATTATCAAAGACAAGGGAATCTGGAACACCAAATCTTGTTATGATAAAGGATTCTAAAAATAATATAACCTGATTGGTATTTACAACCCTTAATGGTGCAGCTTCTGCCCAACGAGTAAAATAATCAGTTGCAGTTATTATATACTTGTGTTGTTTAGATGAGGGAGGATTTATTGGCCCTATTATATCAATACCCCATTTCTAAAAGGGTCTTTCTACTGAAACTGGTTGCAAAGGAAAAGCTGGTTTCTTAACCCTTCCTACAGCAAGTTGACATTCCTGGCATTTTCTAACAAAAGCATAGGAATATCGAAATAAGGTAGGCCAATAATAGCCAGCCCTAAGAATATTATGCACGGTAGTTTATCCACCAAAATGACCTCCTGCTGGTCCAAAATGTAACTCCTTCATAATTACTTCCATTTCATCTTTGTCTAGACATCAAAGCAATACTCCATCCGAATTTCTCCGAAAAAGGACATTATCAATTAATCAATAAGGAGCAGATTTCAATCTAAGTGCTCTTTTCTTCCTTGGTTCTAGGTAATCAGGGGCAGTTCCTGTTTCCAAAAGTATTCTTATGTCTATATACCAAGAATCCTGTGGTGGAGGATAGAAATATATTTCTCTTCTAAGTAAAACCTCATCAATGACAGTTTCAGCTTTATCATTAGGTAGATGAGTAGATTCAGTAGCTAATTTACATAATCCTTGACCTTTGACTACCATTGAGGTTTTAATTTCTAATTCATACTCTTGAAGGGCTATCATCCAAGGTGCCCTTTTTTCACCTAAATCTTTTTGCACTAACAAATTTCTGACTGAGGAATAAGCGACTATTACTTTCGTTTTAGATTTCAATAAATATGGACGAAAATGTTTGACAGCTTTAAAAACAACAAAATCTTGCTTATCAACTTCATGGTAATTAAGCTCGGCACCTTTAATATTTGAAATCATAAAGGAGATTGGTACCTCATTATTTTGCTGATTTAATTGGGTTAAAACTGCTGCATATGAGATGTCAGAAGCGAAAGTATACAATATGAAATCTTTGTTAAAATTTGGGCTTAGAAGGCTAGGAGCTTCTGAAATGGCTTCTAAAATTTTCTGAAATGACTCTTTTTCAGTTTGTCCCTAATTAAAAATAGCGTCTTTCTTAATCATTTTTTGCAAAGGACGAATGATTTCGGAGAAACTGGGAATGAATCTTCTAACAAAATTTATTTTACCGAGAAATGATTGCATTGCTTTCTTGTTCGAAGGGTAAGTTATTTTTGAAATGCCTTGGGTTCTTTCAAGGTCAATCATGATTCCGTGTTTTGAAACCACACAACCTAATAAAATACCTTCTAAAACAACAAATATTGTTCTTTTAGGATTTAAGGATATTCCAAATTTTCTACATCGTTCAAATACCTTTCAAGATGATTAATATGATCAAGTCGTTGTTTATAATATACAGTAACGTCATCCAAATAGACAACGACTGAATGATTAATTAATCCTCTAAAATAAATATCCATTGCTCATTGAAAAGTTGCCCCAACATTGATTAACCCAAAGGGCATCTTACGGTAAGCATATGTTCCCCATGGAGTTCTAAAAGCTGTTTTCAATTGATCGCCTAGGGAAACTAATATTTGGTTGTATCCTGAGAAACCATCAAGAAGTGACAGTATCTTAGACCCAGACACCTTTTGAAGGATTTCTTCCATTGGAGGAACTCGGTAATTATCCTTTTCAGAAGACTTATTAAGATTTCTAAAATCTACACATAACCTAATATCTATGTTTTTCTTCCTAACTGGAACTAGGTTGGCTACCCACTGTATATGTCTGATGGGAAAAATAATCTTGGCAGCTAACAATTTATTTAGTTTCTTCTTAATTGTTGGTTCTAGTGACGGGTGATATTTCCTTAGTTTTTGTTGAAAAGGATTTGACTCCTGTTTAATTGGAATTATGTGTTGCATGACTTGTGTGTTGAAGGTTTTCAGATTATCATATGTCCATGCAAATACATCCTTAAATTATTTAAACAACTTTATGAATGTTGTTTTTTCTGCAAGATTGCAATCTATTCCTAGATTTATAGTTTGGGGATTCAGTTCTGTTCCTAAATTTATGCTTTCATACCTCAATTGAGAACTATTAGTTTTAGAGTTAGGGACAGATCTGAATTTATCTTGAAGATCAAAGAACTTTTCTAATCTTAATACTAAATTAGGGACCGGTTTTACCTTTTCAAAAGCTTTTTCAACTGAACAAAAATCATTTATTACCGAAAAATACCGCAAATTTTTGTCACAAGTAAATTCATCAATGGATGAATCTTTAAAGGTATCCTCATTCATCAGAAAATTCAGCACCTGCACATCATTATCAAATACACACCAATTAAAAATATTATCTGGTATAGAAGGCCTAAAAATCAATTCTATTGAAAAGAAATCTAGTGTAAGATTTTCTGATGGAATTAATTTTGATGCTACATTTGCTAATAAATCTGCTTCTTGATTTTGAGTTCTTGGAACTGAAATTATGTTAAATGCATCAAAATGTGAAATGAGGTTCCATACCTCTCATTGATAATTCCGTAAATGTTCAGAAAGGCAATGAATAGAGTTACAGACCTGTCTGACAATGATTTCAGAATCACCGTATGCAATTAACTCTTTGATATCCAAATCAATTTTTTTTTTCAAACCCTATATTAAAGCTTCATATTCCACAGTATTGTTTGCACAAGTAAATTCCATCCTACAAGCTATACATGTTTTATTTCCCTGAGGGTCTACCAACAGGCAACCAACTTCGGCTCCTTCTTTGGATTTTGCACCATCAAAATATAGATTCCAAGTAGAACAATTAACAACTACTTTGCTTTCTATAATATTTACAACATTAAGATTATCTACATCATTAATAATTTCCTTGAATGAAGAGTCAGGAGCAATAGATGTCACATTGCTAATTTCTGATTGCTATTTATTTTCAGAAAAGGCAGAATTTTCAGCTTTAAAATTACCAAATCCCAATTCATACATGTAATTCCCCATGATGCAATCCAAAAATAAAACAAGTTCACTAGGATCATGTAGTTCAGTCACAGTATGTTTCATATATCTTCCTCTATTTATCTTTATTTGATTTGACTTTTCGTTCTTAGGTAACCATAATGTTGACCAATCCGTGGCAAAGAATCCGTTCAATTGTTGAGACCAATCTCTACTTAAAAATATCCCATATGCATCAGGAATATCTGCAACAACAATATCTATAATTTAAAAAACTGAAGGGTTACAAGCAATCCTGACTAAAACGTCTTTCATCTCCCCTACAACCCTCACATTCGTCCTGTCCAATTGAGTTATTTGGGAATTTGATGGAACATATTTTCCATTCAATCTTTTGCATACTGATAAGGGCATCACATTGGAGGATGCTCTGGAATCTACCATGCAATTGTGAACATTTCTATTGAAAATCTCAAAGGTAAGTAAGAATGGGGGCATGTTTGATTTATAATTTTTTCCTATTAGCGAGGCTTTATCAGCTGTTAATTTTCCTTTATCAGCTGATGTTGAATCATCATTAGAATTGTTTGCAGTAACATTTTGTTTTGCATTAGGAATAATTGAACTCGTGGCAGGATTTATAACATGACTGTTAGGCATTGGGTAAATTTGAAGAAGGTCGTACATACTAATTTTTGCGCGTGTCTTCTTTAAATCTTCAATGATATCATATTGCAAATCTAATTTTGTAGCATTTTGAATGGGTTGGGTAATTTTGGCTGATTGAGTCTGTTTGTCGGATTGAGTTTGTTTATTAGGTTGTGAATTATTGTTGTCATTATTTGGAGTATAGCTTGACGAAGCTCCAGGAGTGTTTGTGACTATTCTACTACAAGTATTATAGGCATGTTGTCTTGTAGGAGGACTCTTGCTTTCATATTATTTTACAAGACTGTCCCAGAAATGACCATTAACTTGTTGAGGTTCCTCTGATTCTTCATCATTTTCTAATTCCTCTTCTTCTTCATTTTCAATTATTTCTTGATTAGAAGGAGTCTCGGATAAAGATAAAACAGCTCGAATTGTATTAAAAATTTCTTCATTGGTTTCCATGTCAGGTGGTGTATTTGTTTTATTATTTGTATTCGGATTTTGTTTGAACTGATTTCTGAAATATTTCCTAGAAGAGGAAACTTCGGAATTGGTTTTCTTTAATCCTACAACTTCATTGGTTAATGCCTGAATAGCATTTTGCAGTTGTTCTACATCAAATGCTTTATCTTTTTCTGAATTAAGTTTTTCAATCTTCTTATGAGTAAAAGTATCATATTTCCCACTTCTATCATGTTCATAGGACATAGAATCCTTCTCAACTTTAATGGCTTCCTCAAAATTTTCTACCAACATTGTTTTCCCAGCTCTCTTAACAAACATCCCAAAATATTTTGGTAATACTGAAGTATAATTTTCAATAATTGTATCCTCGGGTGGTTGAGAAGCAATTGGAATTTTGTTTTTTAATGTCAGAAACCTCTGATTAAAATCTTTAATTCTTTCTTTAGACTCCATTTTAATTCGAGATAATTCTAGGGCTAAAAGAGTAGGTGTTTTATCTTCCCCAAATTTATCTAAAAAAACTTTATTAAATTCACCCCAATTTGTGATTGATCCAAGTACTAACAAAAAGTACCAGGTAGAGGCTCTTCCTTCAAAATTTAGAGGAAACAATCGACAAACCACATATTCTTGCTGAACATTCATGGTTTGAACAACTAACATGAATTTGTCTACATGCACCTCTGCAGGTTCCTTATCATCTGGGTTAAACTTAGGAAGAAGTTTATCTGAGTGTTTAGGCAAAGGATGTTGTACACCAGGGACAACTACAGTAGCTGTTCTCAGCCAAGGGAGTTGTGGATTAAGTGGAGGATTAGCTCCTCCTCCCACAGGTATGTTTCCTTCCATAGGACTTCTCTCAGAACCTGAGGAACTCCCTGAATTGGATTATCTTGGACTATTGGGTGGTGATTCTGGAGGAGAAGGTGGCTGATCAAAACCGCCTATTGAAGTTAATCTTCTATCAGTGTTTGTTTGAGTATTTTGTCTCTAATGACTTCTAATTTGATAACATGGAGTGCTATCAGCTTCTTGCAAATATTGAGTAACTATGTTCAATTACGGATTACATCGTTGTTGCCTAGGTAGACCATAATCTATTGGAGATACACCAAGTTGATTGGCATATGCTCTTGTAAGAATATGTCATGATTCTTCCAAAGTTTGAGTACTTTGTTCAAGAGTAAATGGAGATGTGATATGATCACGTTCAAGGATGCTCCTAACATTTTATATAAACGGTGATCTGTTGACTTCCGGAGGATGTTGGCTGGTTGAAAATTTCTCATTAGTTTTTCCTGCCACTAATCATTAACAGGCCCTCCTTCTATCACCATTTGTTGGCCTGAATTTCTGACCTAGGCCAACAAGGAGGTTATGTCCACACAATTATCTTAAAGTAGCTTCCGGTGTGTTTGGAATAACAAAACCTTGCAGGTTGTGTTCCTGCTACCAACTGAATTTTCTCTTAAGGAGAACTAAAATTCAGTGAAAGTTTATCCTAATGTTTATTCTATCTAAATAGACCTTAAAATTAGTTCTCTACTACCTAAGTTATCCTACAGTTGCTTTCTTAATGAAAGTCTCTGATTTTTAGGATTTCGTATTTAATATTCTAAATTTTAAAAGATTACTACAATTATTCTAAAATTACCCAAATTCTATTTAACAACTGTTAAATGTAAACTATACTAATAATAATACTAACTGAACTATCTTAACTATCCTAGCTATCCTATCTCAGCTGATAGCAATTTGGATATTATATTAATTATCAATTAATATAAAGATAAACAAAACGATAAATGAGTAAGATCTAAATGAGATAATTTAAACCATCCACTTTAAATCATTCTACTATAAATTACCTTGACAGAAAAATTGAAGTAAGTAATTACTTTAGATTTTCTGAAATGTCTAATTAATCAACAACTAATAAACAACATTAAATATTTGAATAAAATATAATGTTCAAAATGAAATCATTGCAAAAATACAAATGAGATCAAATAGACATAAATATGTAACTTCATTATATCTTGAATTTTCAATAAAAACACTGATTAATTCAACTATAACAACATACTAATTCAAATAACAATATTTTGTTGACAAAGTGTAATATCAAATAATTAATACAAGCATAACCCAGTATACTACATCAATATTATAAGTAGAATATTATATACTAAAATATAAAAAGAGTATCCAAAATAATACCGATCAACGATATCAGTCTGAGAATTTCCAGTCACATTCCACTTCCAAATATAAAACTTCAGTCAGGAACAAAACTAATACCAAAATAATATTTCAATGATGTTTCTCTTCAGTCACTCCATCCCCCTATGCATAAAAATTAATAGTTTATATATAATCCTACTAGTCTTACGATTCAGTTTTTTCATAAATGTTGTATGCAATACTATAGGAGTCCTATCACTATTAAAATGCATCGAATCTTCTCAATAGACACTTGTCACTATAGGATAACAATAATAAAAAACGACTAGCCTGAAACATCTGCTGATTTAAAGGAACTGGCACATTTGTGGCTATGTTGAGATTCCAATCTTCAAGAAGCATCAATGTCATCCCACTGAGATCCAAAATATTCTTTATTTTCCGAGGATAGTGATACCATGTCCACCTATTTAAACAGACACGAGAATCTTATTTAAAATCAATTTTAACAAAAATAACAAAAGAACAATAAATTATGGGTATTAAAAATATTTTATTACCTGTTGACAGAGGGATAACCATATACTGAAAACAGAAACAATCATCAGGTTCTATTTTTTATATCGACCACTCTTTTGGCTTCGGAGAGTTTGGCTTTGAGCCTGATGATTACTAGCTTCTGTTGTTCAAATTTTTCAAGCAAGTGTTGGTTTGTATCTATCATTGATTTTTTTTCCTTCTTGTATTGGTTCTTCCTGATGTTCATTTCTTTCCATCTGTTAATCCAGTTAAATAACTCTTCCCTAAATGTCTTGTTTTCCACCTCTTTCAAGGCTGCATTAGCTTGACATTATTTTAGTTCATTTTTCAATTCTACAATTTTAGTCTCGTATACCCTGTCAAGGACCTGTTGGAGAATTTATTCCTCCTTGTCATGACACGAATCATTTTCTTAAGAAGAATCAAGATTATCTATATCTTGACCAGATGATGGAAAGCTCATAAAATATGGCTCGAGGCCTAAACCATAAGCATCCATACATGATGGAGCAGCTTCAAACTTACCTGACTCTATAATATCTTTAGTTAATTTTTCATGATTATTCTCTATAAGAGTAGGTTCATCCATATGTGTGGTTTCAGGAACCAATGATGGAACATCATCCTCAAGATGGACAATCACTGGCTGAGTACTCTATTGAGTGGCCATAGGAAGAGATGCTGTAGGTGTAGTATTCATACTTCTAGTAATTCTTCTTGTATGGAAAAACACAATACCTTCTAATTCAAAACCCCCTTTGTCACAACATACCTGTACTCACTACTCTAGTTTACGCATGGACTCATCACCATGTTTTCGAGGAGTATATAGCTTAGAGGGGTTTTCATGATTAACAGCATCAACATCTTCATTAATGGTTAATTTTCTCTCTGTCTTTGTAGGTGTACTAAAGCACTTGTCAGATGGGGATTGGTTCAAAGTTGTCTCAGCGTAACAGGGAGCTACAATCACGACCCCATCATCACCGATACAAGTACTTATAGGTGGATGTGCTCCCTAAAGCTCTTTATCCTTTGATTTAGATTTATGAATGTCATCAACTTCAAATTTTACTGTAGCCTTACGTTTCCTATGGGTTTTTGGGGGAGGGTTTGGCCAATATTGAGTTGGCCCTAATTGACATTCAATCAAAAACTCATCCCAAGATTTACAATTGAGAGATAGTTGATGTTGGATTAAAATTTTGACTAGACCATGATGGAACAGACTTCTATCAGGATTACCTATGGTATTTTGAACTGAATGCGCCATCTTCTTCAGACTTTGCAATAGGTAAAATGGAAGATTAAGATTAAATCCTTTAATGCTAACAATAGTCGCAAATGATAATAATGTAGATGAGAGAATCGTCCATCACATGATATGTACCTAACCAAGATCTCATAGAATGCTCGCCATTCTGGCTTTAGAAACTTTACCGAAACCCCAATCTTCAATTTTGCACTGGCCAATAAAGGCAATAGGAAGGACTGACATTTCTTCTTATTCAATTTCCCACCTTTAAACCATCTCTCTCTATTTTGGGGAAGCTTCGTAGCTTCTGCAATTTTATCTTCATTAATGATAAACTTGAAACCTCCAATCTAATCTACATTTTCTTTAAAACTCAAAGGAAACTATTTAGTAACCTCCACGTTATGGCCACTAAAACACCTAAAGAACTGGCCCCATCCAATCTTTTCAAATAATAGAGCAGCTTTCTCATTGGCTTCAACAAGCTCTGGTCTTGAAATTTCAAATCGACTAAGCGGAGCCATAGCTCCCTCAGTACTGCTCTGGTTACAAATTGAAATGAATGGAGTCGTGAAGATGGAAGGGATAGGCACCCAGGTGTAATACAATATGCAAAATGTTAAATCCTCACATGCTTCATACCTGACAGAGGTGAGAGCTCCAACTTTGGCCATTTTAACCAAATCTGGAGATGATTAACACAACAGCCAATGTTTTCGCTATGATAAATGAATGGACTAATCACGACTAATTGCAATTCTTCAGAAAGAAGAATGCAAAAGACATTTCAAACTCTAATTAATCCTTCATATTGGAAATCATTCAATTCAGGGATTACAAATCAAAACATTTATGACATTAAATCTGGAATGATGAGCTCGTACAACATCATGAAATGGAATGGTTATTCGTCATATGTAACATTAAATTTTACTGATACGATTTCATTATTTCATTCACACCTGTCAATTAAAATGAAAGGTGTTAACCAAGTATTCATACCAACGTAGCGATCCTGATAACAGATGTTATCTATTAATCATATGAGTCATGTCTCTTCATTAAAACTATCAATTGATAATTTACTCCAGGTAACACATGGAAGGTAGTCGTGTTTATTAACATGATGATATAGTGCTATAATAGTAAACCCTAATGTTCTTGAAATGCAACTAACTAATGATTCAAATTGACACTCAAACCATGTATATACATGAAGTTTCATTTTGAAATATAGTTTTAAAACTTTATGAAATCCCAACCATTTATGTCTCAAAACCAGATTCGATAGGATATAAAGCTTATAAAACTATTATGGTTATATTTATATGACACATGAAAATAATTTAATTCGCACTCTCACTTAGTTGTAAATATACAATTTTACAAAGCAATGATATGATATTAAAGATTAAGTAACATATGAAATGTGAGCTTTAGGTCTAAAATTACCACCTTTAGTTCTAGGGATTTCAAGAACTTATAATATCTTATCAATACCAAACCCCGAAAAAATTCAAAATGTGTTTTCTTTAAACACCAATTAACACACTATCCTTTTAAATCTCTTAAATCAACATATATAATCAAATAAATTAATTAATTATAAAATTGATCATATATAAAAATTTTGAGACTGACAGCTGCTAATTATCAATTTCATGAAAATGTTTTAATCAACTTCTAATATGTCTCTAAGCTTTTCTATAATTGAGAGTACCTTCAGAATCGAGGATTCTGAAGGCACTCTTTTATAATTTTTAAAAGTTAAATCATAAAAAAGAGCTAATTCATCTTTCATTTCAAAAATGAAGGGGTTGTTGCGGACTGCCAACAGGCCTTTGATTTATTTTGTTTTAATGTTATTTTTTTTAGTCTAAACTCTTCATGCAATGAATGTGATGTAGATGTTTTCTATATTTCATCTCATGTATGTTTGTGAATGTTAACTACCTATTGATACTTGAAATGTGTTTTCAAAGACCAGTACTTTTATATATATGCTACATATATGAACTATTTGTTTATTGTTTTCAGTTATATATATATTTAAAGTTTATCTCCTGTACCTTAATGCTTTGTCATCCATTACTGTAAGATTATTGTCTTTTACATTTGTTTTTCTGAAGTTTTTAGATATTGTTTCTCTGCCTTGTTATCCTTACCTATTTGATTAGCATTGTTATCCAAGCAAAACCTATAAAAAGAGTCTTTTATTTTAGGTGCCTAAACACTGCTCACCTAGTAGTCTGGGTAGTATACTTTAGGGAAAACATCTTCTGGTGACCATACTGGGGAGTAGGTACAAACGTTTCCTTGTTTTATCATGTTATCTGATATGTTGGGTGGACATCATCGGATAATCGGTTCTTAGACTACAAATTATTTTCACTAGTTCTAAATAAAGAAAAGTAATTGTGGCTCCCAATAAGATTGGGACTAGGGAAAACCCATCA
Organism: Pseudotsuga menziesii; assembly: GCA_001517045.1. Taxonomy (NCBI): domain Eukaryota; kingdom Viridiplantae; phylum Streptophyta; class Pinopsida; order Pinales; family Pinaceae; genus Pseudotsuga; species Pseudotsuga menziesii. Next base: position 27,936 of record LPNX010697916.1, read on the forward strand.
TCGCCTTTGCATCCAGAAATCCCAAATCCCAAGCAAATATTAAAATATGCTAGACAATGATTAAGCTCTACTTCATCTAGAAGGTTTACATATCCCTTATCCTTGGAAATTTCTAATCCTTCATAGTTCCTTTCTGCTTCTGTTGATCCACATTCTGAAAAAGGTAAAGAAGAATTGAATTCACAAATTGATAATTTGCAAGTGTTTACAAATCTCTTTTTATCTAAAGAGGTTAAAGTTGAAGCTTTAAATATAGGTGGTTCTTCTCTATTTTCATCTCACATTACTTTTACAAGTAGAGTCCCACTTCATAAACCTAAATCCAGTAATTTTCCTCCTTCATCAAAAAGTCATTAGAGGAAATTTCAACTCAAAATGGGCCTTTTAACTTTTATTCAAATTCCATGTCATCATGTATTAGCCAATGAAAATGCTTTAAATTTGAAATACCGTATAGGTCTTAAACACTTTTTTAATATAAATTTGGGGATAGGTATCATAAAAAAAACTATTTTTTTTGTTTGTATTTTTGACATATCTCCCTGTGTTTTTACTCAAATTTCGATCGGGAGAGATCGTTCGATGTAGAATTAAATTCCGCATCCAACGAGCTCTCTCGATCGAAATTTGAGTAAAACACGGGGAGATATGTCAAAAATACAAACAAAAAGTAGTTTTTTTCTTTTCTTCCTCCAAAATTAATAAATATTATTTTATTATTTTAACTATTATTTTATTAGTTCATTTTAGGAGGCCCATTTTCAGTTGAAATTTCCTCTAATGACAAGCGAGTCCAGCTCAAGTTCAAAAACTTCAAGTTCCCCTAGTCCTAAAATGGCTGCTCAACCTATGGATTACATGGATCGGATAGTTGCTACGAGATATGCACCCTTGTTATGCCTCATCCCCTTCATGCTCTACCTAGAGGAGATTATCAAAATTATCTCCCTTGGTTTAATGGCCAAGAGGATGTAACAGCTGAAGAACATTGGAATGCTTTCTTTAGCTATGTTGATAACCATAACATTGAAGCCAAGGATGTATGGATGAGAATGTTTATCCAGAGCTTAGATGGAGAAGTTATAAAACGGTTCCAGGAAATACCTGCAGGGTCAATAGATGGTATTGAAGTATTAGAGGAGGTTTTCATGAAACATTGGGGAGATAGAAAGGATTTTCTTTATTACATTACTGATTTTGGGGATTTAAAAGAAAAAAGAATGAATCTATTTTGATTTCTCAAAAAGATTTAACAAAATGTATAGAAAGTTTCTAGTAGAGATTAAACCTTCAGAAACCTCTGCCAAACTCATGTATGCAAATGCATTTGAATCTGAGTTTTTACTACTTCTAAGAGAAATAAGGTCAGCGACCCTACTTAATATGCAGGAAGCTGCATTAGAAGTTGAATTAAACATGCTAGCAATAGGAAAACTTAAAGATCATTCAGATTATTTTGATCAAGATAAAAAAGGTAAGAAGGAAATGGCTTCAACTTCAATGGCTAGGTCATAAATAAAAATGGAGGATATGAATAAACTGATTAAAAACTTGTCTGCAAAAGTGAATAGAATTGAGATGGAAAATAAAAATCTAAGTCGACCTATGCATGAGGGAAACCCTAATCAGTTCAGGAGACCTTTTGTGCTGAGGTTTATACCCAGGGAAAGGAGAAATAATGATATCCAGAGGGAGAGAAAAGAAAATGAAGATCAAATAATACAACCTCCCTTCCAGAATAATTTACTGAATGAAGAAGGGGAAGTTGAGGAGATAGAGTATGAGGATTTAGATTAGAATATAAATCATCTTGAAGATGAGTTATATGAAATCTATCTTACCAAAGAGCAATACCAAAATGCTGAATTGTTAGAAGACTTTTATTCTTCTAATGATATCTATCAGACAGATCCGAAGAAGCCTTGCAATCTTAGATATGGTGTTAAACAAATAGTTCAAAATCCTAAAAGGAAAGTAGCAGCCAAGGAGTACCTTGATCCTCCATCAGAAAAGAAATAGAACTAGAAGCTTAATAAGTCTAAGATTACAAAGGTGGAAGAAACAAATAAGGGTAATCAAAGGTTTAATTTTGAAAATGATATGAGTAAATTGAAGATTCCTATTCCCCTAACAGAATTAATGAAAATCCCCTCATTCAGAGATCCCGCTTATAGAATGTTGAAATCACAAGCAAATAGGATTTATTTCGATGCAATTAATTTACATAATGAACATCTAGCTATGTTTGTGGGTGCTCCTCCACTTGATCAGCTTGAGAAAAAATCAGATCATCCTCCTCCTTTTTATGTTACTTTGACAGTTCATAAACAAATGTTTCACAATTGCTTGTTAGATTCCAGGGCTTCCCATAACTTAATGCCCAAAGCTGTTATGGAATCCCTAGGTCTAAGCATCACTAGGCCTTAACCTGACCTATTTGATTTTCGTTCAAGAGCAGTTCAGTGTCTAGGTTTAATCAAATATCCAGTTGTAAATATTTCCCAATTACCTATGAAGAGTGTCATGATGGATGTAGCTGTAGCTGACATTGAACCAAAATTTGGCATGTTGCTTTCAAGATCCCGGGATAAAAGAGTAGGAGGTACTCTTCAAATGGATTTATCCTATGCCACCATCCCAATGTTTGGTGGTGCCCAATGAAGGATGTACAGAGAAGTTCAAATGGCCTATTTAGTAAGTGACAGTGACAATCCTTCCAATCATCCACTCTATGTTGTAGATGAAGGTTTGGGATCTTGTATGTTGCATTTAAGAAATGAGGACACATCTGGTGTTTTGCAAGTAGAAAAGAAAAATCTAGTTGATCATACTACTGAAAAAGAAGATGAACTATGGAAGATGTTCTTTAATGGCTCTTCATCTTAGGAAGGAGCAGGAGCTGGAATTGTTCTTATTTCCCTTGGAGGAGAAAATGTATGTCTAATGTATAAATTGGAATTCCAAAAAACTAATAATGTAGCTGAATATGAGGCATTGGTACTAGGATTAAGAGCTCCAAAAGATTTGTGAATTCAACAATTGGCTATTTTTGGCAACTCTGAATTGGTTGTTCAGTGGGTCAGAATCATTTATCAAATAAAACAATAGCTGTTAAAAGTTTATAGAAATGAAGTATGGGATTTAATTGATAATTTCTTTACAACATTCAATATTTCTTTTATCCCTAGAGATCATAACCAAACAATAGACTCTTTGGCTTTAGCAGCAACATTTTTTAATGTCCCACAAAACACTCAGCTCAGATATCCAATTGAAGTTAGGAATAGGCCTTATATCCCTAATAATATCAAACATTGGAAAGTGTTTCAAGATGATTTGGAAATTCTTGGAATTGACAGGTGAGTTTTCAAATTCTCAAATAGATGAAGAGCAAGATGATGATGATGAGAATTAATTTCCTTCCTTTTACAGAACAACCAATTGTTGATCATACGATTATCGAATTAAAAGGAAATTTCATTCCAAATGGTCTAGTTCCATTAGAAATATTGTTCCTAAAAAATGATACTTTATCAAAACCAGCTGTACAAACTTCTGAAGAAAATGTGAGTAACTGTAATATTGTAACTGAAAGTCAGCCTAAAATTGTTAAAATCTCTAAATTGATATCAGAGGAAAACAAAAAGGAGTATATCAGTTTGCTTAAGAAGTTTGTGGATATATTTGCTTGGTCCTATGAAGATCTCAAAACATATGACACTAGCATTATTCTGCATAAGATCCCTCTTAAGCCTGATACAAAACCCTTTTGGCAGAAACTCAGAAGAATCAATCCAACGTTGTTGCCAGTCATTGAAAAAGAAGTAAAAAAAATTTGGATGCAAAAATTATAGTACCCCTTCGGTATCCTACTTGGGTTGCAAAATGGTTCCTGTTCGAAAGAAAAATGGTGAAATTAGGTTACGTGTTCATTTTAGTAAACTAAATAGATCCTCTTTGAAAGATAATTATCCTATCCATAAAATAGATCAGATCTTACAAAAGGTAGTTGGAGCTCAGAGGATATCAATGATAGATGGGTTTTCAGGGTATAACCAGATTGTTGTTCATCCAGAAGATAGGTAGAAAAATGCTTTTACCACTCCCTGGGGGATTTTCATGTACAATAAAATGACATTTGTTTTAATGAATGCAAGAGAAACATTTCAAAGGGATATGGACATAGAATTTGTGGGTGAAAGGCATAAGTTTGTGGTGATTTATTTAGATGATATTACAGTGTTTTCAGATCTAGATGAAAATCATCTTAAACATCTAGAACAAACCTTTTCGAAATGCATAAAATTTGGTTTGTCTTTAAACCAAAAGAAATATCATTTTTCCATGTAGGAAGGGAAGTTGCTTGGTCATATAGTTTCAACAGATGGCATCAAGATTGACCCTGAGCGGGTGAAGGAAATTCTAAAAATTTCAATTCCTAGGAATAAAAAATAAATTCAGTCGTTTATTGGGAAAATTAATTTTCTCAGATGGTTCATTCCTAATTTTGCTGAGATTATCAAGCAAATAACTAAGATGCTCAGGAAGGATCAGGATATTAAATGGACTCTAGAAGAAAATTTGTCTTTTGAAAAGATAAAGCAAGCACTAACAGAAGCTCCTGTTTTGGTAAGACTTAATTTCTTTAAATATTTCATTACATTTTGTTTCGCTTCCAAAGATAGTATAGCGGCAGTACTATTGCAAAAAAATGCAGAGGGTCTGGAACAACCCATTTCATTTTTCAGTAAAGTCTTAAGAGATTCAAAACTTAATTATAGTAGTTTGGAAAAACATGCTTATGCACTTATCAAAGCCCTTAAATTTTTCAGGATTTACTTGTTGCATTCAAAAAATTTGTCATATGTGCCTAATGCAGCAATGAAAGAAATTTTGACACAACCTGATTCTGAAGGAAAGAGAGGTCGTTGGATTGTGAAGATAATGGAATATGGCATTGAGATTAAGCCAACTAAGCTGGTGAAGGGCCAAGGGTTAGAAAAATTACTCACAGAATCTAATTTTCAAGAATTAGGTTTGAATGTGGAATCAGATGAAGTATTTGAAGAAGAAGAATTTCAGCATGAGGAAGAAAAAAAGCATATTTTGCAGAAATATGAGGAATCTGATTGGTGTGCTAATATAGTATACTTTCTTCTCTTTTTACAATCTCCTCCAAACCTGGATAAAGGGAAGTTCAAATTGTTAAAATTAAAAGCTATGAATTATTGTCTCTATGAGCATGATCTATTTTGGAAAGATCTTGGATGAATTCTTCTCACATGTATTGATAAGGAGGAATTAGAAGCTGTAACTGTTGAAATGCATGAAGGAGTTTGTGGTGGGAATCGTTACCGGAAGGCTACAGCCTTTAAAATTTTGAGAGCAGGAGATTATTGGCCAAAAATGTTTTCAGATGTTTTTTCTCGGGTATGCTCTTGTGTCGAATGTCAAAAATTTGCAAGTAAGCATAAATTGATTTCTTTACCTCTGAAACCTATTTCAGCTAAAGCTCCTTTTCACCAATGGGGATTGGTTTTCATAGGAGAAATCAATCCACATTCTAGTGGTAAACATAGATACATCTTGACAGCTACAAAATTCTTTACAAAATGGGTAGAAGACATCCCTACCAGAAGGGAAACTGATCAGGTCATAATATATTTCATTGAAGAAAACAATTTGAGTAGGTTTGGTTTCCCTAGAAAGTTGATTACAAGTAACACCCCTGCATTTAAATCTCAGAAAATGGTCCAGTTTTTTGAAAAGCATGGGATTTTGTTGAAGCACTCTACTCCCTATTATCACCAAGGAAATGGTTTATCAAAGTCTTCAAACAAAAACATAGTAAACAGTTTGAAAAATTGCTAGCAGAGAATAAAAAGGCATGGGACAACAAACTAAAGTATGATCTGTGGGCTGAAATTTATGCAGTTGGGTTTACCAGTTATGAAATTTATGCAAGATAATGTGGAAGAACCAAATGATGTACAGTGCAGAATCTTTCAAATGATTGAACTGCAGTAGGAAAGGGAATTGCTTGTTGAGAAATCTTAGGTTTATAAGGACAAAATAAATCAAAAATTTGATAAAAGACTTAAAAAAAACAATTTATTTCCTAATGATTTGGTAGTCATGTGGGATGCAAGAAGGGATGAGAAACCATAACATGGTAAGTTTGACCATCGGTGGCTTGGACCTTTCAGGATTGTCAAGATTTTAGATAATAACACTTTTGTTCTTCAAAACTTGGAGGGTGATGAATTGGCATGCCCAGTTAATGGGCGATTTTTGAAACATTTCTATACCAAATAAGGAGTGAAGATGTTCATTTCATTGTAAATACCAGTGAATGTTCATATTTATGCAAATAAGACTCCATTACCCAATGGAACGGTAATTTGATTGACAGAAATAAGGCATTGGAGCTATAGTTCTTGGCAAATATCATGGAAATGCCATCCCCCAGTTGGAGCCAATGTTTGACCTAGGTATTTTTCCTTGATTGTTAGGATAGTTCTGTACCTTTAAAAAACATTAAGCCTTGATTTTTTATCCCATATCCTTTTATCCTAAATTTTTGGTGTGTTTTGATTTCATGTTTTTAATATTCTAGGTATTTACAACATTTAGATCTTAACCTATGCTCCTATAGCATGTTTCTAGTTCATTCAAATATTTTATATGGTTTCAAAATATTTTATATGGTTACTAAGGTGAGCTGGAAACACATGAACATTACTCAAGGAGCAGGTACGATGCCAGCTTGACAAGGATGATATGTTTTGCAGGTATCATCATTATGCTAGCAGTCTTCGAGCTCTGTGCTCATGACCATAACTCAACATCTGTTGATAAACAATATCATGTTAAAACACTTGTACATAACCATATTTATTCATCATTTTCCACCTTACAGTTGGTATTCTGAAATAAGGGCTGGGAAACCATGGTTTTCTAAGAACACGTTTTTCTTTATATTTCTCAAAGATCTTGCTCCAGTGTTTCATCTACTATTCACAATCTAGCTATGAGTGTTGACAGGAAATTTCGACCAAGTGGTCATTTGCATAGAATAGAACCTTTAGGTGTTGAATAGATGCAGACATTTCCTCCAACCCTCAAAAAAGTTAAGGAAGTTGGTTGGTATGTTATGTTTGAAAAGATTGCAGAACATCATATTGGGGTTACTAAATATTTCTGTGAGAGTTTTAATGGATCTAGGGTTCAAGTTGGAGGTTTCGAATTTACAGTCTCAAAGGAATCCATTTTGCACACTATTAGCATGGTCTCTGAAGGGGAAAGGTGGTATAAAAGACAAATTATCAATGAAGATTATAGCTAGTTCCTGTTACCAGCTCATAAAAACCCAGATTGGAGCCAGGGCATCCAAAGGGCCTTCCTTTTTAAATAATGCAGGATGTGTTGCATATTATTCAAAGGTATGTTACTTGCGAGGGTAGATTTGGCATTGTGTATTGATATCATATGAGATTCTGACACCATGTAGCAGGTGCAAATAAATTAAAACTTCCATTTTATTTGTTAAAAAGTCTAGAAAAGATGGCAATTAGGGCTCAAAACCATCCGAGCTCTTCTTGTAGTAATATGTTCCATCAAGGGTTGATTAAGCTTTTAATTACTCAGGAGTTACGAAAAGTAAAAATATCATGGTCCCAATTTCTTTTCTGGGGGGGTTTCAAAGTTAATTTTAAGGATGCAGAGCAAAGAAAAAGAAAGAAAAATTCTACTAGAAAGAAGGTTGTAGAGACTTCTGACAATACTGAGATAAAACCCTCATCTGAAAAAAAAAATATGAAGGTTATCCTGAGCAAGAAGGTCCTGAAGAGATAATCCCGGTATACCTACTTGAAGAAGAATATGAGGGTATAAAAAATGACAGTTCAGTTTTAGTTTTTGTTGATGAAATGTAGGCAGTTAAAGAGGGACCGATTTATACTAAAAATATTTCAAAATAGATATATCTTTCATTCAAACCTGTTAGACCTAAAACCAAACCAGTGAACAAACTCCAGATGAATATGAAGTCATTATTAAACCCTAGGTTTAATCAAATGTAGGTGATGAGTGTTCAAGACACTTCCAGTGATGGTGAGGAATACAATGGATCTAAGGAGTTAGAATCAGACATGTATCAAATCTTTGATAATATTGACCAAAGATTAAGACAAATTCCAGATATAGCTCCAAGAAGTTGCATCTATAATTCCATTAACAAGGAAGAAAACAACTCATTATTGTTCCCTGAAGTTGAGGTTGGTGAAACATCAGAGAAACAAGCAAGATGTAATGGGAAGATTCTCACAAAACAAGAAAAAAATAGTGGCAAAACTTAACAGGAAAAAGGTTATAGATGAAGATACAGGGGGTGGTATGATGAAATTGAAAGAGAATAAAGAAAACAAAGAAATTAAGCATCTTAGAAGATAGAATGTACATTTAAATCATATCAATGATCAACTAGCAAAGGAAAATTCAATGCTGAAGGAATATTTGCAAGAGGTGAATCAAAATTTTGCTGAGCTAATTTAGGTCTCAGAGGAAGTAGTGAAAAGGAGAAAATTGTTGAAAGAGGAAAAAGAGCAATTAGTGAAAGATAAATAAGAGATGAAAACAAATATTTATTACATACAGAAGGACATCAAGAAGTTACAAGCAAATTCATGTGCACTATATGGGCTAGCCACCTTAGCTGAGGAAACAAGAAGGATTTGAAATGATTCTTAGTTGACAATTCTCATAAAATAGGTTTCCTTTTTTGATTTATACTTTGTCTATAATTAGAAAACTTAGCCTTAGAAAGTGGATCTGTTGAACAAATGTTTAGTTTATGTCCTATATATTTTGGTAATCTTTTTGAGAAAGGGGGACACACATGGGAGTCGATATGTTGGGGAGATCATGCAGACATTCAATGGTTACTTCTGTAAGAACTTCTTTTGATTTTTGATGACATTAATATACTATATGGAGCTAGTCCTTTGATCTATTTTGTTTTAATGTTATTTTTTTCGGTCTGAACTCTTCATGCAGTGAATGTGATGTAGATGTTTTCTATATTTCATCTCATGTATGTATGTGAATGTTAATTACCTATTGATATTTGAAAAGTGTTTTCAAAGACCAGTACTTTTATATATATGCTACATATATGAATTGTTTGTTTATTGTTTGCAGTTATGTATATATTGAAAGCTTATCTCATGTACCTTAATGCTTTGTCATCCATTACTGCAAGATTATTGTCTTTTACATTTGTATTTATGAATTTTTCAGATATTGTGTCTCTTCCTTATTATCCTTACCTATTTGATTTACATTGTTATGAAAAAAAAACCTATAAAAAGAGTCTTTTATTTGAAGTGCATGAACACTGTTGACCCCATAGTCTAGGTAGTAGAATTTAGGGAAAACACCTGGATACACCAGAGGAAACTCTTCTCACAACAAAGAGACCAAGGGTAAAGTTGTTGAGTCAGAAGAGAAGGGAACTTCTAAAGATCCGATGAAAGAGATGGCGGAAATAATGAAAACCTTGGTTACTAATCAAAACCAGAAAATGGCCAATCATGTTGCATAGTTGAATCACATACATAATAGATTGGTGATTATGGAAAGTAATAATGGACCGAGGAAATTTCATCCCAAGCAAAATTATATGTATCAGAAGACAACCCCTCATCAAGAACCTAGGATCCCAAACCAGTTAGACTCATCTAACATGTTAGAGGAAGTGATTCAATGGTGTAGACCCTGTGAACAATTCCACCACGAGAGTACTTGTTACGTTGAAAATCAAGTCATGGAACATGGAATTTTGGAGATCAGTGGTCAGGAAAAAAATTCAAGCGAACCTAATCATGTATACATGGTAGGCCAAACCTACCCTTTTTCAAACAACATTGGAAGCAGGCCATAGATTATAGTCATGAGAAGGACCTCATTTCCCACTTGTATGGTGAAATGCCTACTCCAGAAAAGGTGAAGGAAATGAAGGAGGATAGATTCAAGGGTGAAGTTTATCGAAGGAAGGAGAAGTCTTCACCAGCTAAATAGTACAAACCTAAGGTAACAAATCCTCCTTTTCCAAATCCCCATGTTGTATCATAATCAAATATTGACATGGGAAAATGGTTAAATGATGTTAAATTCTCTGCTTATGCAACTAATATTATGCAAATTCTTGGTCAAAGAGAAAAGTTGTTAAAATCCTTATAGGATAGTCATAATAAAACTCATGATGTTGTCGAAGAGGATCCTCTCCCTAGTAATAATGCTATATTTGAAGATGAACCTATTAAACCTAAGGATATGCCAATAGTCCTCAACAGTGTTGATCCAAGAATAGAAGACCACCCGCCTTTTTATGTCTCTCTTTTAGTTGATAATATTCTCCTTCATAACTGCATGTTAGATTCAGGTGCTTCATCAAATGTCATAACAAGAAAAGTAATGGACCAACTAAATCTAAGGATCACACGACCCTACCATAATGTTTGTACAATGGATGCAAGAGAAGTTAATGTGGTAGGGATAATCTTAAATCTACATGTTAAGTTGGCCAAGTATTATTACATCAACATGGCGATGGATGTGGTAGTGATTGATGTTCCAGATAATTGGGGTATGTTGATATCGAGAAAGTGTGCTGCAACTCTTGGTGGGTACATTCAAATGGATTGGAAATTAGCTACTATACCTGCATTGAAAAACATAAGGGTGATACTCCATAGGGAGAAAGAAAGGAAACGACATGTAGAAAATCCTAAAAATCCTGGAAATGAATTTGTACATTGCACTGACAACTTTGGAAAATATGTTATCTTGTAAAATTTCATGGCCCCTATTAAGGAAAACATTAAAGATGAAAAGATAGATGAAGTCTGGAAAATGTACTTTGACAAGGCTTATTCCAAAGCTAGAAAGGGTGTGGGCATCGTGATCATTTCTCCTTCAAATAAAATCTACAACTTTGGTTTCAGGCTAGAGTTTGAAGCATCGAACAATGTAGCTGAGTATGAGGCATTGATTATAGGGTTAGAAACTGCTAAAGACATGGGAATAAAGATTTTGAACATAAAAGGTGATTTAGACTTAGTTGTCCTCCACCTTAAGAATAAGTATCAGTGTAAAAGTGATAGACTAAGGAAGTATAGAAATGCAATATGGGACACCATGGAATGGTTTGATTCACTTAACATTCAAAATATCCCTAGGGAAATGAATGGGTTAGAAGATAAGTTGGCGATAGCAGCATCCACCCTTCAACATTCAGATGAGATGGTTAATGGGAATGGAAAAATAGAAATTAATTTGAGACCTTCAATTTCAGATAATGTAGATCATTGGCAGGTATTTAAAGACAATGAACAACTCTTGAGATTCATCAATAATCTACAAGAGTTTGAGGGTGGAAAGATCAGTTATCAACAAGAGGGTAAAGAGTATCAAGAGTGTGAGGATAATGTAAGGAATCACATCCCAAGTAGCCTTATAGCTTTTGAAAATTTGTTTGACTGACAGGATCATCATAAAAGAAAAAAAGAATCAATAAAAATTGGGGATTATATGGAAATAAACATAGGAACCGATAAAGACCCCAATTTAATAAAAATTGGAAAAGGTACTTCAAAAAAGGAAAGGAACAATTTGATCAACTTAATCAAAGAGTATAGAGATGTGTTGGCATTTATTTATGATGAGCTTAAATCCTATCTAGAAGATGTGTTTCAACACACCATTCCCCTCACAAAAGAGGCTAAGGAGGTCAAGACTTTCACACAAAAGCTTAGGTGAATAAATCCTAAGTTGGCCCCCATTGTATAGAAGGAACTTCAGAAGATGCTAGCAGCAAGGATCATAACACCTACAAGACATTCATCATGGTTCTCCAACTTAGTTGTTGTTATAAAGAAGAGTGGGTTAATTAGAATATGTATAGATTTTAGAAATCTAAATACATCATGCCTTAAGGATAATTACCCATTGCTCGACATGGAAACATTACTTCAAAGAGTAATAGGATTCAGGATTGATGTCCATGTTGGATGGATTTTCCAGGTATAACCAAGTGTTGGTAAATAAATAATATCAACATAAGAATACATTCACCACACCTTGGGGCACCTACAAATTTTTAAGAATTCCTTTTGGCTTATTAAATGCTGGTGCCACCTTCCAAAGAGCCATGGATTTTTCCTTTAAAGAACTTGTAGGAAAAATAATTGAAACATATCAAGATGACTTAACTATTTTTTCAAAGGAAATATCTGACCACATAAGTCATCTTAGGAAGGTTTTCATAAGATGTCGGAAATATGGTATTTCCTTAAACCCTGCCAAGTCAATCTTTGGGGTTGATGAAGGCAAGTTGCTGTGACACATCATTTCTAAGGGTAGTGTCAAGGTCGATCCTAAGTGATTCAAAGCCATTAAGAAAGTCCCCTTTCCTCAGAATCTTAAATCTCTCTAGCCTTTCAAGGGTCAGATAAATTTCATAAGGAGATTCATCCCAAATTTAGCAGAACTAATGAAGCCCTTACAAAAGTTGTTAAAGAAAGATGCTAAATTTGAATGGATGGATGAAGGAAAAGATGCTATATCCAAGTCCCCAGTCTTGATCAGTCCAAATTATTCCAAGGAATTTCAGATACTTTCCTTTTCCTCAGAGGACACCATTGCTGGTGTTTTGCTTCAAAAAAATAAGGAGGGACAAGAGAAACCTATAGACTTTATAAGTAGAGGCTTGTAACATTCAAAGTTGAATTATACCACCATGGAGAAATAGGATTATTCTCTTGTCAAGTCCCTTAAACATTTTATAACTTATGTGGGATACTCTAAAATCATTGGGTATGTACCCCATGTAGCTGTCAAGGGTATCATGTCTCAAAAGGATTGCCTAAGCATAAGGGATAAATGGGTTTCAAAGATTCAAGAGTATGATTTAGAAATAAAACCTACTAAGTTAATTAAGGGATATGGTATTGGAAAGATGTTGAGCCAAGGAAATGAAAAGGCCTTACAAATAATTTTCTAGAACAGTGATCCAGAACAAAGTGTATCAGATAGGCTTCAAATATTATAGTGGCACCCCATGTATATCGACATCATCTTTTTCCTCCGTAACCTTACATGCCCTGATCACCTACTTAGCCATAAAAGAAGAGCATTAAGGTTAAAAGCAACTAAGTATTGTTTAAAAAAAGATGGTTTGGGTTGGAGAAACCCGATGGTTTAATACTTAGATGTGTTGATGAACCTGAGTCCAAAAAACTCATGGTTGAGTTCCATGTAGGATTTTGTGGTGGAAATTTTGCAACAGGATCAACCACCCATAAAATCATTAGAGAAGGATACTATTGGATGAACATTTTTTAGGATGTGCACAAGTCTGTCAGAGTTTTCCCCTAGTGTTAGTTGTTCACCAGAAACCAACAAATGAAAGCCTTTCCTTTAAAACCAATAGTAGTCCAAGCCCCTTTCCAACAGTGGGGGCTTGATTTCATCGGTAAGTTCAAGAATAACTCATGCAATGGTTATTATTGGATACTCACAGTCACTGATTACTTCACCAAGTGGGTAGAGGCAATACCCACCAAGAAGGAAACCAATGTTGTAGTCATGGATTTCCTAGAAGATAGGATTATCACAAGATTCGGTGTGCCAACCAGAATCATCACAGATAATTCCCATGCTTCAGTTCCTCCGAGATGTCATCCTTTTTTTTCAAGTACAGCATTGTCCTATCCCATTCATCCAACTATTATCCCCAAGGAAATGGTCTAGTTGAGTCAAACAATAAAAACTTAATGACCATAATCAAGAAAACTGTGGGTGATAATAAAAAGGCCTAGGATAGCAAGATCAAGTTTTCATTATGGGCCGATACAATCACAAAGAAAAGTTCAACCGAAAGGATCCCTTTCAAATTTTTATATGGCCTAGATGTCACCTTACTGGTCCACTTAAATCTTCTAGTGTATCATCTTCTCCAGACCTTTAGCTCAGATCAATATGCCATTAAAAACATAATCAATCAGTTGATTGAGTTAGATGAAATCAAAAGAAATTCCCTTGAACAGAGTATCAGAAATTTAGACAGATTCAAGAGAAACTTTTATAGATATACCCAGCATGGATACTTTCAAGTAGGTGACACAGTCTTGCATTGGGACAAATGACAGGAGAAACACGGGAAACATGGAAAGTTTGACAGCTTATGGTTGGGGCCATATATCATTGATGAAGTAGCAGGAACAAATTCTTTCTATTTGAATGACCTGGAAGGAGAAACGTTAAGCCTACCAGTGAATGGATTTCTCCTCAAGATGTTCTTCACCGAGATGGTTTGATGCCTTTATTAGCATCAATGGTTTCAGGGCCAATTTCTAAACTTTTCCCTGCATGTATTTTTAAAATTTCATGTATCATATTGTTGTATTATAGATGTTTTGTACCATAGCACTAACCTTGAATTTTTTTTGTTGTATATTACTCTTGTAAAATATTGTTTTTTGTACATTACATACTAATTCTGTACATTAATCTTCTTTTCCAGTTGGTTTCTTTTATATACATGTTACTAATAAACTTTAATTGTTGTGTAGGACCCAGATATTCTAGATTTCTCACATCCTCTTCTTTGATCAGAATATTAGTCAAAGTATGTGTCCCTAGATGGAGCCAGATGTTACCTACTAATTCATACTTAGTCAGTGTTATCAAGTGAGCTTGGTGAACTGGACAAAGATGATTTGTTCAGACTTCAGAAGATCTTCAGACTTGCTTCTGGGAAGTGTTTTTTTATCTACCACATGTTCATACCCCCTTGGGGTAGTTGTAAAAATTTTCTAGTATGGTAGTTTCTGTAAAAGACTTAGTCTCCTGGACTCATTTTCCAATCCGATCAGCCCAGAGTGTTTTTTCCTTCGGTTATCATTGGTTGTTGAATAAATGACTGATAATTTCTGAGTTTTTCACTCACTACCTCCAAAGTTGGAGTGGTCGGCTTGACATTTAGGACTATTGAGGTTATTAGATTCCATGTGTCAATGTATAAACATACTAGGAATTATGGTTGAGTCATATGAACATGTGCTAAGTCCCCTAGGTTTTGTTTTGATTTTATTTTTAATTTTAATTTTTCCACAAAACTTAGGCTATTTTTTAATAGTCTAAATGGAAAATTTGGTCTTGTAATAAAAGTGGGGTTAAAATTTAGTTTCAGTGATGGGGGTGCTCATTTTCTAACTTAGAGCACCCGATAAACCCATAAACCCACTTTTCCTAAGTTTTGAGTGATTTTTCCATCACCTAGGTAAGAAAATCCAAAAAAAAAAATATTAATTAATTTAATTAAAAATTAATTATATAATGGAGCAAATCCAAGTTCCTAAATCAGTGGATTCTCAGCCGATTTGACTGAAATCAGTTTCTATCGGCCTCCCTAATTTTTTTGGGGACTTTCCTTTGATCGAGGCATCAGTTTTAGTCCCTCTCAGCTCCTCTGTGAGTTCACTGGGGCTTGGAGGGTGTATCTCTCCCTCCTAGGGTGAATTTTGTTATGTTTTCCATTCAGAATGAGTTGGGTGAGCCATGAGTCTTTACATAGTTCCTTGAACTCATTCGAAGTGAATTCTCCACCATTTTCTAATTGAAAAGTCTTGATCTTCTTTTTAGTGTGGTTCTCGATCAAGGCTTTGAATTCCTTGAACTTGCTCAACACTTCATCTTTGTTCTTCATGAAGTAAATTCATGTCTTCCTAGAAAAATCATCAATAAAATAAACATAGTACACATACCTGCTTAGTGAGCTTGATGACATTGGTCAGCATACATCGGAGTGGATGGTTTCCAAGATTCCTTTTGCTTTGCTTTCGCTACTTGGAAATGTCTTCTTTGTGTTCTTTCCTTTCACACATCCTTTGCAAACCCCTTCATGTTTTGCTTGAATTTCTAGAAGACCTTCAACAACTTTGCTTGCAAGTGGTAGTTCTCTGTAATGCACATGTGCAAGCCTTCTATGCCAAAGTTCATTTGGTTCTACTGAGTCATGAACCAAAGCTTGTTCTGGTTGGCCCTTTAGCTTGTACAGACCTCCTTCTTGTTCCCCAATCACTATTGTATCATCAAAAGACTTTCCTTTTGGCCACATAATAACTTGGCCATCTACGAAAGAAAACCTCATTCCTTTTGCATCCAATGCAGATATGGAGATGAGGTTCTTATTTAGTCCTCGAACAAATAATACATTATTCATCTTCATAGACTCTCTACAGTCTAGTATATAGGAGGATTCACCACTAACTTTTATTGGATACTGGTAGTCATCCCCAATTTTCACCTTGTGAGGTGACTCATGTTCAGATAGCTTCACAAATGATTCTTTGAATCCCGTCATATGCTTGGAAGCACCATTATCTATGAGCCAATCATTGCTTCCATGTGAAACAGCTCCCGTAAGAGTAGAGATCAGCACATATTCTTCATCACTTGAAGAATCACTTTCTTGTTTGATTCTCTTTGTGGAAGGTTCATCATCTTCTACAGCATGAGCATGATGTCTTCTCTTATTTTCCTTCTTCTTCTTTAATTTCCCTTTATTAGGGCAGAATCTGGATATGTGACCTTTCTCATCACATGTGTAACATCTAATGGTAGACAGATCTATTTTAGGGTTTTAGATATTACCTTTGGAGTGATGATGATTACTTCTGGTTCTCTTGGAGTGAACAACGAGAGCTTGATCTTCATTTCCCATCTTCTCTTCTCGAGCTGCTATCTAAGCTTCTTCTTGTAAATTAAGATTGAATAGTCTCGGCATTCTGGATCTTTACATTCTTCAATTGGTTTCTCAGAGTCATCTTCATGTTTATGTTCTTCCCTTCAAACAATTTGGTTAGGGCATCAAACATAGATTTAGGTGTCTTGAGGGAGGACACATGTGGTATGAGGTGATCCTTGATAGAATCAGCAATGATTCTCTTTTCCATAACCAACTTCTTCTTATGCAAGGCCTTAGCCTCATCTCCCTCTAGAACTAAAACCTTCTCATTGATATAGGAGTCCGACTCATTTTCTTCTAGGACCAGGGAGATCCTATGCTTCCAGGCTCAAAATTTATCAGCTCCCTCAAGATTTTCATCAAGCTTGGTATGATGAGACATATTAAACTAATAATCTCAAATGGCAATACAAAAAATTTAGATCTTACCAGGTCAAGATGTCAGATCTGGATTTGGAGCTGAAATCCTGAAGTGTTGGTTCAGTAGCAAATTAGGCTTTTGCTATTCCAGAGTTCTGTCCAACCAAATGCTTTGAATTTGATTCCTAACTTCGATTTTGGGGATGAGATCAATCCAGGACTGGGCTCACTGAAAAATTCTTGTTCTGTGAAAATCCCTAATTTTCGACAGCAATATTGTGTACAAAACTGAAAAACCTCAGAATTGGATTCTGCTTCAATAGAAAGATGTGCCCTAAGGATGAGATTTAATCCAACCTTATTTTTCTAAAAAACTATGGAGGAAGATCCACTAACTAGGAAACCCTAGTTCTCGTAGCTGCACAGCGTCTTCTTCTCAGGTTAGCTTTGATACCATGTTAGAATTTCATCATTAAGCTAGTAATACATTAGGATATTTAACTGAGAGAATAACAAACATAGAAATCAAACACAAGAGACAATGAACACAGTGTTTATCCTTAGGGAAACCGTAAATGGTGAAAACCCCGCAACTTCCTCAGAGATAGAATCAGCACCAAAAGTAGAACCCAAAATAGTAAGTGATCTCTCGACAGTAGTAACCTTCTTTCTATATAGCCCTAGTGTCTTCTCCTTCCTCAACTATGTGCTACACTTGAGTGTGTATGAGATGTGTGATAAATAGAGAGGCCAACTATCTATTTATACTAATTCCTGACTTGAATAAACCCTACTAGGGCCGACCTCACTAGGAGAGTCTAATAACCCTAGTGCCCCGAAACTGTGGGGACTTTAACCCTTAGCCAATAGGAGGGTTACCCAAAATGACTTGACATGACTTGTTTACATTATAGATCTTCCTGATAGGAACATCGAGGCATGACATGACTCAAGTACATCCCAGAATAAACATCGGGTTACAATATATAAGAAATACAAGTGAAATACATTCCGAAGTTACATATACATCAACAAGTATGGGGGATACACCTAGAGGTTATCTCCCACTTACTGCATGTGCATGCATGATTTTATGTGCCTATGATACCAATCCCTACATTATGGGAGCCCACTATGAGTTCCATCGGCAGTGTCCTTCAGTTGGTTGTGGTAGGTAAGTAGTTATGTTGAGTTATCCTCCACTTACTTTTATTTAGATCACAATCAGTTAGTCTAGTTCCAGTTTTTCATGCATGCAGGGAGAGTGGTGCCTTTTTTCCACCTACTTCATTAGTTAACTAATTGTAGACCGATTTAGACATCTAGAGTTGAACTAGTGAGCTCAAGTTGTGATTTTCTACACTGAGTTAGGTAAACAGTAAGTTAGAGTTGGTACATAGTATTTGAATTCTATTTATTGTACTACCATTGTATTACTGATTAATGATTGGAGATTAATGTTGTTACTATATGAGCAATTCTTGTCCGATTTATCTAAAATTTATGTCATGAATTCTTTGCCGAGTGTATATTGATATTAATTATTCCACTACATAATTCCTTTCCAATAGCTCTCATATTGTTATGTATATCTATGGTTCTCAAATTTTACATGGTATCAAATCCTTGTTGAATGTCGCAGTGAACCTCATAAAATATCCATTGTGCACCAGAAGAAGCTGAGTTTCCACATAATTCCTGGAATCATAGAACTGCTCCCTTTGGATTTTGTCCAGAGAATTCTATCTAGGTGTGACAAACTCTGAAAAAGTGCACATGCCAAGGTAGAAGGGTTTGAATTTCCATATAATTGTGAATTGGTTTGTTTTGTAGTGATCTTTGCAGGTACCTATGTAGCTTTTCAAAATATTTGACTTATTAGCATACAGTGAAATGGATAATTCTTTTGCTAATACACCCAAAATCTATGCACCCTTCAATTACATTGATTGGAGGGAAGATATGCATATGACCTTCTGCAACAAGGGACTATATATGATGACAATTGGAAGAGAAGTTGAGCCCAAATAGTATGTTGAGAAATCCAAGTTTATGAATTGGCTAGATGAATTTTTCGGCTTCATGTGAATTCACATATCCAGAGATCTTTTGTTTCACCATGAGGGACTCAGAACTCCAAAAAAAGTATGGGACAAGCTTGAATATTTGTTTGGAAAACAATATGAGCTTAGAGGACATATTTTAGAGAATGAACTCATTGCACTACATCCCATCAATTTCACAACTATTCAACAATTCTTTTCAAAATACAAAGCTCTAGTACTACAATGCAAACAACGTGGGACATAAAGGAATGATGAGAATCTTGTGTTGTCAATTTTGAGCAAGCTTGGCTCAGAATTCTTAGTCTTTGTCTCTACTTTCCATTCGAAATCAAAATATTCCTTCTCTAGATTCTTTTGGAGAGTCTTTTATCCAGGAGCAAGAAAAATTGATTCAAATGGGAGTTATTCAAACATCCAAGAATCAAGCACTCTTAGTTGGGGACTCTAGCAATGCGCAAACAATATTGAAGCAAACAGGGAAGAAGACCAAAAATTTTGATCAAATCCAAAGGAGAATCATAAATATTCCAATGGAGCCTCAAGTTCCAAGAAAAACAAGAAATTTGAGAAACCTATATGTTCCTATTGTATGAAACGATTTCATACAGAAAGTTCTTGTATGAAGAAGACCATTGATCAAATGGAAAAAATACTTGAACAACACAATATTTACCTGCTTGAAGACACAAGGAAGATTGAATCTGGATAAAGTTTGAATATCATGACAAGAGATGCCATGCACTGAAGACTAGTTGTTCAAAATTGCATCCC
Organism: Pseudotsuga menziesii; assembly: GCA_001517045.1. NCBI lineage: Eukaryota > Viridiplantae > Streptophyta > Pinopsida > Pinales > Pinaceae > Pseudotsuga > Pseudotsuga menziesii. The sequence goes on from LPNX010697916.1 coordinate 47,940, forward strand.
TTCCTCATTGATTAAAGAGCCTCTGATTATATGGTTGCATCTAGAGAATCATTCTCTTCATCACAAACTACAGATGGTTCGAGTGTTCACATTGGTGATGATACCCAAATTCGAGCTAAAGGAAAGGGTTCTATCAAGCTAAAACATGGAGTGTTCAGAAAAGTACTCTATGTTCCCTCTTTCGCTGCAAATTTGTTATTTGTATACCAAATGACACATACTGGCTCACCAAAGAGAGTAGTATTTGGCCTTGACTTGGTGGAGATCACATATATCTCAAATGTGAACATTATAACGAAGGGTGTTGCAAACCATGCCTCCTAGGCATATGAATTCTCACATTTTCTACTACACTCAGATCCAATACAACCTCAGTAGTCATTCGAAAGGGGAGGTAAACAATTATATCTACACCTTTTGTTAATGATGTATTGTCTAAAGTTTCAATTTCAAAAGATGAGGAACAAGATTAGTATGAACTTGATATTGAAATTGAACCTCAAGAGGATCTAGATCTAGATCCAACTCCTATTCCAAATTAGAAGCCTAAATGGGCCCAAAATCTCATTGAAGCAACTAGGAATGTTGTTGGGGATCCATACGACAGAAGAAGAATGAGGTCCCAGTATCATAATGAACATGTTGCGCTCTCCCATCCAGTTTCACTTGCTTCAGTGAGGTGCAACAAGCTTCCTCAAATTTTCTACTTGATGATGAGGATTGATCCACAATTCAGCCCATTGAAGAACAAATTGGATCAAGTCACTATTCCTCCAAAAGGAAGAGACAAAGGAAATATTCCTTCTCCTATCTATCATTAGATTGGAAGAAGATGGAAAATTTTACATGCACAGTCCTAGGATAATTTTGCACAAAAGAATCAATATTTTGCATCACTGGTCCACAAAGTTGCAGATTGCAACAATTTTTTTACAAGTTTTTGCTTGAAGAGAAAATTTCTCTTAAGTATGGAATCTTGTTTCCTCACCTGCTTATTCTGGGGGGGGGGGGGGGGGGGCGTTCCCATGAGGTTTTCCCCATTTTTTTCATTATTTTATTAAGCAATATTTTATTCGTTTATGTTGTATGGGTGACTTTTGGCCTAGCTTCCAGGGCCCAAGTTGTCCAAAGATAGGATTAAGGGGGGCAGTTAGGCTTTTAAAAACTAATCCTCCTTTTTCCAATATAGTCTATTTGGTCATTTTTCCTAACTTAGTAAGATGTTATCACTGTACTAGACTATGTGGGACATGCCTAGAGGTTATATGTCACTTACTCCATGTGCATGCATGATTTTATGTGCCTCTAGGACCAATCCCTACATTATAGGAGCCCACTCTGAGTGCTACCAGCAACCTCCTTCAGTTGGATGTGGTATGTAAGAAATTATCCTGAGTTACCCTCTAGTTAGTTTTAGTTAGATCACAATCAGTTACCCTAGCACTATTTTTTCATGCATGCAGGGAGAGTGATGCCTTTTGTCAACCTTCCTCATCAGTTAACTGATTGTAAACTAATTTAGACATCCAGAGTTAGACTAGCAAGCTCCACTAGTTGTGACTTTTCCACACTGAGTTAGCTAAGTAGTTAGTTAGAGTTGGTAGATTTGAATCCTATACACAATATTTGAATTCTATTTTTTGTACTACCATTGTATTATTGATTAATGAATGAATATTAATGTTGTGATTATCTTAGCAATTCTTTCCTGATTTATCTTAAATTTGTGTCATGAATTCTTTGCCCAGTGTATATTGATCTTAATTATTCCACTACATAATTAATTTTCAATATCTCTCATATTTGCATGTAGATCTATGGTTCTCAAATTTAACACCTTTTAGTGGATAAGGTAAAGCTAGTCAACTAGGAAACTACTATCTTTTGTTTCCAACCCATCCTCCATTAGTTTCTTTCCAAATTCTAGGATTAGCATGTTTTTTCATCACTCATGAAAACTCGCTCATTCTTTAGATAATTCGTGAGGTCCTTGATAGAGTTAGAAAGTGCTTTAGTCATCTATGGAGGTTTATCATATTTAGTAAGCCTAATTTATGAGCTAGCATTAGTTGTCTTATAGAAACTCAAATTTCCTTTATAAGGATGTATTATTATTGTAATAATCAATCAATTCATTGATTTAATAATCAATTATTCACTTATTCACTTATTCATGTCATTCAATCTCATTATTCTTCTCTCTATTTTCCTTGTGCATGCTTGTGAGAATTATCTTCTAACTAGATCATGTCTCGTGCTTACACATTGTATTAATCCTCAATTCTTTTATGGTATCAAAGCTGAAATTCTTACATCGACACCCCAGAGATTATCTATATGAATACTATCACTAATACATTTCCAATTTTTTTTAGAAAACATACAGTGAACGAACAAGTTTTGAAAGGTTTCTTTATTATTCATGCACATGTTTCAAATCCTTGGTCCAAGAAGGTTCCTCTTCCATAATTTGTCCTATCTAAGTAATTTTTCCTTTAGAATCAACCACACACAAATTTGACACTTGTGGGGCACTAAATATTTGCAGACAGTCGACCATCACCACTATTGATGATCTTCCAAGTGATCCAAAAAAACCTTATAAGCCTTCATGACTACATACCTCCCACCCTCATTATTTCTAGTCCATATTAGAGTGTACTTATCATCTGAAAGTGAATTATGAATTTGAGGAAATTCTTCCAACCAATGGTTCCATTCCTCAAACCATCTATTGTTTAATTCTAATGTGTCCACTATACGCCAATAATGGTGCACGTTGTTGTCATTCGCCACAACAAACAAACATTTAAACCCATGATCATTTAAATGTTTAATCAATGCAGGAGATAATTTGACCCATGACTCACATCCCATTATATTGTCCACACAAATTAAAATGTTCGAGCTAGAACCCAATTTCCAAGTAAGTAAATCACTAACAATCGTGAAGGCCAATGTGATGGATTTTGAGTCGAGGAAATGTCCACCATGTAGATATAATTTGCATGTTAGAATTGTTTTCCACTTTCCTACATCAGTAATGAGATCCCAGATTGACTTGGGTACTAGTGACATACCAAAACTAAATAACTCTCCAAAACCCAACTATTGACTTCTTTGGTTTTATCAATTGAGCTCCATGTAGTCCAATGAATACCAGTCCCCACTTTTCCTTTCTACAAGAAATTATAGAAAATATTTGTCAATTGGTTCAGGATATTTTTGGTATTTGAGTTATGATGATCCAGTACAAAGGAATAACATTCAACACTGCATGTAACCTTACCTCCTCTAGATAAAAAGAAATTACACCAAAATTTGATATAGACTTCAACTTTGGTAATCAACTAGGCCCAATCATTCTTATACTAGTTGTTAGGATTCAAATGTAAATATAGATACTTGAAACCAATAGATAATGCAAATTGATCTGTAGGAAATATATCTTGAAAAATACTATATTGATTGATCTTCAATAGCATTGTGAAAGAAAGATGATTTATCATAATTAATTGCCATACCCGTCGTGGTGTTGAAACTATCTAATATTTCTTTAATTGGTGTATCTTCCTCAATAAATTCACCAAGAAACAATAAAACATTGTCAACAAAAAGGATGTGTGTTACACTACCTCCAAACCAAAATTTATGCTTTGTATTATGTCATTAGATTTTTCCACTTGAAAATATCTCCTCGAGACCTCCATTACTAACAAGATCAGGTACAAAGACATAGAACAACCCTACCATAATACCCTTGTAGATATGAAAAACTTTGAAGTAGCTCCATTTATGACTAAATCAAAATTTATAGCATTCATACACACCCAAATCCAACTAACCATTTCGAATGAGAAATCAATTTGGATGAGGACCGGTTTGATATATAACCAACGAGTCTAATCATAAGGAAATCAAATTCCTTAGAAAGATCAATTTTGATCACCTTAACAACCAAATCCTTACTCTTTATGGTCTGAAAACATTCATGAGTTGTACCCATTGCAAAGTGTATTTGTGTCCCATCTAAGAACCTGAATTTTTCTAGGGAAATATTGGTTGAGAGACAAGATCATCATACAAGTTATAGAATATAATAGAGAGAAAAATGGGGAAAATGTTCCTATGAGAAGGAGTTGATCATCCCTAATATAAGAAATATAAGATTAGGAGAATCAAAGTCAAAATAATTGTGATGAAGGTATGGAGTTGTGTGCATGTTGTAAAAATATGGATTATCCAAATCCTAGTATATTTTAATATTTCGTAAGGAATATTAAGTGTATTTATGTAATGCATTTATTTATTCATAATAACTTTTTAGTTTTTTTAAATTTTCTAATTATTTTTATAAGAAAGTTGTTATAAAATATATGGTCAAATTCAACCATTCTTAGTTTTGTAAACCATTGTATATAACAATTAGAGGTAAGTCTATAAATATGTACATTTCATCAAGCCTCTTTTTTTGTGTTACTATATTGTTTGGTTTATCAATACAACCTTCTTGGTTATGTCAATTGGTATCAAATCAATTGATGTTTAGACCTCTTGAATTATTATTTTTATGTTATTTTTGTTTTGGATAATAATGATGTGTTCCCTTTTCTCTTTGATTTCTATATCCCTAATAAGGATCCACTCATTCTTGTATTTGACTTCAACAACTTAATAGAGATATGCCCCTTCTCTATCCAATTTCCATAGCCTAAAAAATCCAATCCCTCTTCTCATTATATTACATACCCTAAGAAGGAATTTTTCACTCCTTTATTTGACTTCCATTTAATCTCTCAAACGTATTCACTCACTCATCATTTAGAGTTGTGTATCCCTATACAGTAACATAGTGCAATTTATGATGTAAAGAAACATGTTTTGTTTTGTTCTCTCTAATTTTTCTACTAGATTATCACTTGGAGATTTGATTAAAATGAAAAAAAATCCCTTATTGCTTTCATGCATGTAGATCTTCATAGATTCAAATTTTCAATCTTAGTGCCTCACTCACTCTTGGATAGACCCCTTCTCATTCTTTAGCTTCATCTTATAGTTATTTTCTTCAATTCCATAATTTTCTAAGAACCCTAAAATCCACCCCAAACTTCTTTGAACCCAAGTATACTTCATCACCATGGTCTTCATACATTTCTATTAATTCTCATTCATCCATATAGGTAATCTATGTTCTTCATCCCCATCATTCCAACCACAATCGCAAAATGCACAATGTTATGGAGTAATCATCATTTCATGTGATGGATGGAAATAGACAAATATACACTTAAAAGGAATATATGCATGAATGCATATTTTTGGAGGTGACTTTGCTTCTTTCCTCAGGGATTCCACTTAAGCAATACCATTGTCACTTGTAGTTCAACTTTCATTTCTATTCATTATAGCATTGTTGTAATCTCACAGATCGCATAAGGTTATCAATAATACATACCAAAACATACATACATAACAGAGACAAGAGATAAGAACAAGTAGATGAATTAACATATTATATTAAGATGAATGGGTCCATGCAATACAGAGAACTGAACCGAGTTCTCTTCTGGCTCAACAACCTGATATATATGCTTACAAAACAGTTACAAATTAACTACCTGTCGGTTCAGTAAACTGACACAACCTTAGGTGGCCGACCTAATATCTAGTTTAGTACCGACTTAGTCGGTCGATTGACTAAGTCGACTATCGTTCAAGTTGACTTACCGAATTGCTCCTCCAACATCCCCCCCACGAACAAAATATTTCTTTGTCTCGAAGAAATAGGGCGGTATAGAAATATTCCTACCTGTCTTAGTAGTCATTATGATGTGCTTGGTCTTCATGGGCTATGAAGTCTGATGGTTGGTATTTTCTGTACATAGACTTTGACAATTGCTGGGGCTGTCACTGCTAGGTGATGTTGGAAATCCATCCAACTTTGCAATATTTTCTCGATGTCGATGGTGAGTGTATTCAGAATTGATAAGATCGACATCTTCTCTAAAATGGAGATTTCAACTATTCTTCCCATGTCGAGACCCATAAACTAGTCCTTCTCCTTTGTATTCTCTATAAGTCATTTCATCTATGGGCAGATGATGTCGACTTTTTCCAAGTTGGGGATAGCTTGGTGCATGCACTGATGAGCTTCCTGCTCGAGTTTCTGGAGTTTAGTTGTCTCCAACACTATTTGATCTTCAATTGTGCTTCTAAGTGTTGTATCAGTGGTCTTCCTCTTCTCAAGCACTTGGATCTCCTGTCAGGTCTGCCTGGTTTGTTGATAGACTTTCCTGTAGTAAGCAGGCCAGCTGCGTAGTATTTCTTCCATGATAACAGACTCTTCCATGTGATCTTGCAACACTTTGTAGGATTCAAAAAAGGCAGTGTGCTGCACCATCAGCAGTCAAATGGTTCCTTATTTATGCTCCTCCTTTGTTTCCTGAATCTGTGTTTGGAGTGTCGACACCATGCTTTCAAATAACTGATAATATATTTCAAGCGGCTTGTCAATGTTGACCTCTGCTATTTCTAGCATTATTGATTGTGCAAGGTTTCTTCATTTGTTGAGGAACTCAACCTATTCTTCATCCTTGTTGTTGAGTTCCTTACATCTCTGCTGGCTCCTTGTCTTTGCTTCAACTGCTAGGGTTTTCAAGAGTTGTCCCAGCTCTACATCAGTCAGTGCGGTTGCATCATTCAATTTGATATGGAACTTTGATGGCTATCCATGATGCTCCTTCTTTTGTTCCTCCTTCTTCTTCTAATGCTTTTCTATTTCTGTTTGTGTCAGCACCTATGTACCTACAAAAGTCAAGTCAGGATTTTTGGTTTGTGGTATAGCAATGGTTGATGGTTTCTCTATTTGGGGAGGTGGGATGGCTGCTGCCTCTGGTTGGTTAGATGCAAGGGGTGCGGAAGTGGATGCAGTTGGTGCTGATGGTTGAGGTGGGGGTAGTTTTGGTACAGCTGTTTGAATCAGGGGTTCTGAGTCGGGGGGTGGTGGTGGTAATGATAGGTTTGGGGAATGGTCAAGCGTTATTAGGTTGGTGTAATTGTAGATGAGTTGTGGGTTGTCAGTCTAAGGGGTTTATTCCAAGTCAAAGAAGAGTTGGTTGATTACTCGATTTATGTCTTCGATATTTTCTTCTTCTTCTCCTCTAGTCGGATTCTACTGGGACAACTTCTATCCGAAATAGATGTGCATCAGGTAAGTCATCTTCGACTCCTATCGGTTCCTCTCCTGTGTCAATTCAGGATAAGTGGTCGGGACTGACATTTAACTTACCTGGTCTGACAATGACTTCGAATTCAAATTCTTGAAAGAGAAGTAGCCATCGACAGATTATTCCATGGTGTAGTGATTTATTTAGAAGGTATTTTAATGTCTAATGATCAATATAAAAGATAAATGGATTAGCTACGAGATAGTGTCGATATTTTTGTAGTGCAAAGACCATTCCTAATGCTTCTCTTTCTATTGTCGAATAATTTCTCTCAACTTTGTTTAATTTTCTACTACTGTAAACTATAGGATAATCCATTCCATCATCTCCTGGTTGAGTTAAGATTGCTCCTATTGCTAGGCCTGATGCATCAATATGAACATGGAATTTGATCGACCAGTTTGGAAACCTTAGGGTTGGTGCTTCGACTAGTTTTCTTTTTAATTTTTCAAATGATATATGGCACTCATCTTTCCAGTTGAACTCTTTATATTCCCTTAATAGTTCTTCGAGTGGATAGGTCATATCTGAATAATATCTTATGAATTTTTTGTAATAGCCTGTGTGGCCAAGTAACACCCTGACTTGTTTCGGGTTTACTGGTGGTTTTAGGTTGAGGATAATTTTGATTTTTGCAAAGTCGACCTTAATACCTTCTTTACAGATAATGTTCCCTAATAATATCCCTATGGGGGTCACAAATTTGCATTTTCTGATGTTCTGGGATAGCTGAATTTGTTGACATATTTCCAACATGAGTCTTAGTGATTTGCAATGATCCTTTAACATGGACTATATTGTCCAATCATCAAAGTAGACTACCATGTTCTTGTAAATATATTCTTGAAATGTTTTGACAACAATTCTAGAAAATACTGCAGGTGCATTTTTTAATCCAAAAGGCATAACCTTATAAGCAAATGAGCCAAATTCACATAGAAATGTTTTTTTTTTTTTTTCTGATCCTCTTTAGCTATTGGCACTTAGTTATAACCTGAGAATCCATTTGTAAATGAGTAGCATTCATTTCCTGCAACCTCATTTAAAATTTCATTTGCATAAGGAGTTGGAAATGGGTTTGTCAGTGTGACTTTATTTAGTTCTTTGAAGTCGACACAAATTCTTAGTTTGGTTGGATCATGTTTTTTAGGTTGGACAACCATTGGGCTTGCCCATTATGATTGGTCAATAGGGTAGATGATGCCTGCTACCAGCATGTTATCAATTTCCTTTTTGACTATCTCTTTGTATTTGTGAGCTAGTTTATATGGCCTTTTTTCATAGGTCAAACATTAGGTTTAGTGTCAATCTTCATTTCTCCCATTTCATGGACTAAACCTTTGAGATCTGTATAATCTATGGCAAATACATCCTAGAATTATTTTAATAGGTTCACTACTTCTGTTGTTTGTTCTCCATTCCAGTAGTCTCCAATCTTGGCCATTTTTGGTCGGTCATCATTTGAGATGTTGAATTCGCTAGTTTTGACTTTAGCATCTAGCCATTCTGGTGCTTTGGCTTCATTGATTGGTCGGCTTCCTTCTTTAAACTGGGAGAACGTGGTAGGAAAGTCAGCAACAGACATTCTGTCGGTATCCTCTTTGTCGGTTGTTTCAACTTTGAATACTGTACGAATAGGTTTGGTCATTTCGACATGGTTTGATTTCCATCTGAAGCTTTTCCCTTTTGTATTTTCATTTTCTAACTGTAGTCTTGTCAACTATGGTATTTTCCTAGTTTGTATACTATTACATTCCATTGTCTGTCGGTTATCTTTTAAGGGTTTGTTTTCTGTCGGCTATATAAATTCTTTAATTTGTTTGTTGTTTTGACCAACTTTTCATTTTGTGGGATAAAGTTGAAATCTTTAATGAAATTTTCTCTGATTTCATGCCATAAGAATGTTTCAGCTCTAACTTCTTCTATTTTATACCATTTGTTTGGTAAGTCGGAGAGAGTTGATGGAAACAGGTGTGGCCATGCTCGTTCATCTTTGTACCCAAGTTTCTCCATTCTTTTTCACATGTCTTTATATAGTCTTCTGGATTTTGACCTTGAGTGAATATGGGTATTTGAGATTGCTTGGTTAAATTCTTTCCTCCAAACCTTTCAACAAAGTAATTCGAAGCTGATGACCAGGTCTGCAATTGTGTCTGATGGGTATCCCACCATCTAGCAGCTTGTCTGGTAAAAGTTTCTACTAAACTTTTTAGTCGACCATGTTCACCAATATTTTTGGAAACTTGTTCTATGTGCATGACTAGTGATTCTCTTTCATTATATCTTGGTACTTGTGTAGTATTTACATTGGTAGGTTTTAAAGTAGGGTATTCCCTAATTTTCTTCTCAAAGATTTTTGGGACAATGGACACTATGAAGCACTGTTGGGTGGGATTTTTCTGTACTTTTTGAATAGTCCAACACCCTCTTGCTTGTGTTTCATATTTTTTGACTTCCCAATCATATAATTCTGCGTCTGAATTATAACCGACTGAGTCTGGATTTCCTACGTAAAGTTCACCATATGTGTTAGGTTCTGTGTAATCTTCGTTATTCTGTATCTAGTAGAGTTGTCGGATATCAACTTCTTTGTCGATAGGTTCTATCCATGGTTCTCCTTGGGATGGATGAATAGGTACAATGACCTTTTGTCCATTTCCTTTTAATTTGATTCTCTCTTTGTCCATGGATATCGATGTTTTCATCTTTCTACCCCAAGGTCGACCTACTAACGCTGGGAAAGAACTAGATCCTTCATTAGGGTCAATGATTTCGAAGTTGACTTTGGTCGATATTCCTTTTATTGTTGTATCAACATTTTTCCAAGCTCCAATAGGTTCAATTAGGCCCTGGTCTGCTAGTTTGAGGTATATTCCTGACTCATATAGTCGAGGCCTACCCATTTGTTCCCAAGTGTCACGAGTCATGATGTTTACTTGTGATCCAAAGTCGAGCACTACTTGTCGGACATGGTATCCTTCAATTTCTAGGTCGATAAGTGGGTCGGCATCACTTTTATCTTTTTGATTTAAACTGCAAATATTCTTTGTTTTTTTTTATGTTGTTGTGTTTTATTTCATATAGAAAATTGATGAACTGGGATACTGAGTTGTCTTTTTGTATGAGCTGTATTAATTATTGTATTGTGTTATGTCAATTGTCATTAGCCTCTTCCCGTCATGCAAATTTTTTGAATACATTTGTTGCTTCTTTGTATGTTTGTATTTCTTTAAGTGGATCAGGGTAGACGTTTTTCTCTTTTATTTTTGTTGATTCTTGGGTTATCACTTCCTATTTTTGTCCCTTGTTGGGTTACAATATGCGAATTCTTTGTGTTTATTACATCATTTTTTTGCACACAAGACAAGACATTAACATTTTTATTTTTATTTATTTTTTCTAGCATGGTAGGGAAATCCTCTAATGAGTGATCCCCTACTCCGCAACTAGTACAAAATTTGAGGTCAGTTCTATATTTATATGGATAGTTTGCAGACTAATGTCCCTTGTTATAGCATGCAAAGCATTGGATGGGTCAACGTGGTCGGTTTTCTCGATTTCTAGAGAATCGACCTCGACCTCCATAGCCTCCACGTCGATTTTCATACCGACACTCATATCTTCGACCTTCATATCTCTGATTGTTCTTATCATTTGGTAAGTTGTTTTGCTCATTATTTTGTGCAACTGCAGTGGTCTAGTAGACTGCATGATAATTCTGTCAGTTCTTCAGGTTCAGATGGCAGTCGGCTATGTTATGATTTTTAGTTTCGCAGATTGCACACCAAGATGTCTTACCATTCTTCATGTTGAGTAGGCAATATTTTGTCGAGTGGTCTCCATGCTCCTGGAAAATGTCGCAAAAACATTTAGTCTGTATGAATCGAATGTCCTGTCGGATATATTCCTGTCGACAGTTGTCTTTTGAGTGTCTGGCCATCGAGCACTTCATGCACCGTATATCCTTATTTTTGAGGTTTAATTCTTTTAAGGACTTCTGTATGATCTCAAGCTGTTCTTCTATTTTGTAATCGGTGGAGTATGCGGGTATGTCCTCATCCATTTCTACTTGGATAGCTTTTGTAAGTGCATCTTCGTAAGTATTGAATGTCTCCAGACTTATATGTTGATGAATTTTCTGTGATAAACCTACAACAAACTACTGGATTAATAATTTTTCATCTATAACATAGTCCAGTTGGATAAGAAGGTATTTCCATCGCTTATCATAATTGCGGACAATTTCTCCTGGCTTCTACGATGTTGTTTTTGATTTCTTCGCTGCCAGATGTTTTGCATCTGGAGTTTTGAAAAATGATAGAAATTGTGCTTTGATCTCGGCTTTGGTTGCTCAGGGTTGTCATTCAGAAAAGGTCATGTACCAAGTTAATGCCCTTTTCCTTAATGCCCCAGCGAACTGTGCCATTTTCCTGTCTTCATCCGTAACTTGGTTAGCCTCCCAAGTCGACTCATAGATGAACCAATGTCATCTGGGGTCCTCATCCCCCTCATATAGAGGAATGTGTGCTGACCCATGACCCATGTCGAAATCACTGTCACTATTGAAAGGTGGCAAAGGTGGGGGTGGGGCTGGGTGGGGTAGTGGTGTTATTGGCTTATTCATCTCTACAGAACTATTGTCAGTGAAACTTTCATATCCATCGGTTGTTTTTGTCGTTTAGTCTTCAACCAGCAGTTAGTTGATTTTGACTTCTTCTGTCGATGTCCAACTGTAGTTACCTGTCTGTAGTTCTGAATGTTCTGTGTCCTCCAAAGCTGTATTTGGCAAGGGGGTGCTCCTTCATGTGTCGGTAAAAGTAAGTGGATACTTTGATTGGAGGGTACTTCTTGAAGCATAACCCAATTTCCTTCTGTTGGTTGACAAATAATTAGATGTCTACCATTGTATGTCTCGTCATCTAGTCAACTCCATATACCAAAGTCACCAGCTCCTAATCTGAGGTCTTCTTCGACAATGGTTAGTATCCGGGTACGCGGATCCATCTAAGAGATAGGTTTTACTTCCTGGGGAGCTTCTAGTTGGAGAGCTTCTCACTTCTCTATCCACAATTCATAATCCCTAGGGGACACCTCTTCTTCCACGCCTTCTTCTTGTTGGTCATGATCCGACCTCGACGGATCTCTTTCCTGGTCAGTCACCCTAGTACTCATTCCTCACTGTAGCGCTAAGGATCTTTCTCTTCTTTCTTCCCTGCTTTTTAGCCTCTTCTCCCTCTCTATTTTCTGAAGGTCTGTCGTACCTTTATGTGACAACGTCTTCTTGACTTCCTTTTTAGGCTGAATTCTCATTACTAGTGATTGGTATCTCCTTTAGTCGACTAGAATCCACTCCACTTTATCCCGACATATGACCAGCTACCCCCCCATATCCTACCCGACACTTTAGAAAGCCCGGATAGTTCTGCCTACTTGGTTAGGAAGTATTCCCACTCCCTTTTAGTAATGAATTTTTTCCACTTTTGCTTTTCTGCCCAGTTAGGGTTTAATGGCGGTCCGTGAAGTGATGGACGAGGTTTGACAATATGACCCACTCCCTTCTCGATTAGGAACTTAAACAGCAAGGTCAGTAAGGACAATGTTTCGACAATATGACAATGTTTCTTCATGTGTAATTCTACAAATAATTTGCAATTTTACGTTCCCACCAGTCCTTAATCTCTTGTTCTGATATCATGTGTTTGCATACATCTCAGACATGTACTACCAGCAACAGAACCAATGTTGTAATCTCACAGATCACATAAGGTTATCAATAATACATGCCAAAACATACATACATAACAGAGACAAGAGATAAGAACAAGTAGATGAATCAACAGATTATACTAACATGAATGGGTCCATACAATACAAAGAACTGAACCGAGTTCTCTTCTAGCTCAACAGCCTAATATATATGCTTACAAAACAATTACAAAATAACTACCTGTCGGTTTGGTGAACCGACACGACCTTAGGTGGCTGACCTAATCTCTAGTTTAGTTGGCCAACCGACTTAGTCGACCGATCGACTAAGTTAGCTATCGTTCAAGTCGACTTACCGACTTGATCCTCCAACAAGAACCATTGGGATATGATCCTCTATTATGCTCTTTCTTTGATTTTCACAATGATTTATGTATCCCACAAATATGCCTCACATATTGATTTTATACCTAGGGATCACTTTCATCCTTGTGCTAAATGGGTGATAGAATTAGTACACGAAAAGAAATGAAAAAAAAAGAAGAAAATGATGATCCATGCATAACTATGCCATTTTTTCCAAGGTCATAGAAGTATATACAAGGTTGGCTAGAGGAATTTCCTACTAATGTATGCTTTAGGTGATTTCAAGGATGGTTTGGTTAATACTTGTGGAAATATTTATGATTTTTTTTTATAAGCATTTGAAAAGGGAGAAAAAATTCCAACTTCATCAAGATTTGTCTATTCTTTTATTGATTAGAACCCTTATGTCAGCCATCCTAATCCATTGAAAAAAGGTCAAAAAGTTTTCTAAAAAGGTGTTTCAAGTGAAGTTGTGTTTTCTTAAAAAGAATATGTGTTAAGAAACTTGGAAATGTGCAATATTGGTAGTTTTCTTGGTATTACAGTTGCATAAACTAACAACTTATTCAGAAGGATGGTCAAATTTAGGAAACAACATTTAAGGGTTATACTCTTAGCATTGCAGGCATTATTGGGCGACCTCTTCAACTATTGATTCAAAATTCTACTTTGATTTCAAGTTTGTACCTTTATGATATTTCATATGTGCACGGATATTTTACAACTCTCAACCATTTCAACACTGCCACACATCACGAAGTGACCTAAATTGACAAATAGTTTGAAACAAGATATGGTGGCCATCCTTGTATAAGCTATAAGTAATCTATGGAGGAGTTCCAATGAGATGACCTAGGGTTTGTTAATAAACCACTTGTACATAATCGACAATTCTAGTGGTGCAAATATAGAGAATCTCATCACCATTTAAGTTTTTGATATTGTTATGGTCCAAATATCCCCAACAACATAAAAGTGGAAATAATAAATAATTCCATGCCTTGAGAATGATAAAAAATGAATGAATAATGATAAAAATTCAAGGGGGGAACACCCTTTACACCTTATCTTTACAAATAACACATATTGATACATAAAACTAGATCACTTTCTTGTATATAGGAGAAAAATGTTACAACTATAAATAATGAGTACACCAATAATGACATCAATAATATAATAATAGGTATGGAATGGAACAATCCTAGACATTGAACACAAATTATCCATTGAATAAGCATTGACCTCAATGATTGATTAGTTGTGGATGATTCTACGTGAATAACATATCCTCCCAATTTCATATTCTATTAGTAGTTTCTTCCAATTGATGATGAATTACATATTTTCTCTTTAAATTTTTTCTTCCACTAGGTAGGCTCATCCGCTATTGTTTATGTTACAAAGACAATGTTTTTTTCTCCCATGACAATATTATTTTTTTTAAAACTTATACTCAAATTCTACCAAAATACTAAGGGTCAGTGCAAGAAGATGAGGGACCTTTTAGATGCAATCCTAGTTTTCAAAAACACGATCACGTTACTAAAAAATACAATGTGTTTCTACTACATAGAACTTGCTATGGTTCAACCCGAGCCTGACATGTAGGATAGGAAACCATATCGCGTACACGTTATATAACTACAAAACGCGTATGTGATATGTAGTTATAAAATGCGTATGCAATTTGTAAAACTAAAATTAATTTATATAGATAGTCCCGAAACTTGCGGCCTATTCTACCCATTAGGAACATGAAACCAGCAGTGAATTGGAGCGTTTTGGAGCAAATTGGGTTTCGTGGATTGTTGGAGGAGCTGATTTAGTAGGAGGGGAGGAAAATACACCAATGAATTATCATATAATCTGGTAATTCAATCACACATAGCATTCTTTTTTTCCAATTCTAAACCTAAAACACTATTTTTAAATAGTGTAAAACAACCAAAACTTGTATTATTTAGCAAATTGGAAATAACCGAGTCACTAATTAAATTCACATCTCCCTCAACCAAGATGAGTGAATAATTACAATGAATTCATTTTCAAGAACTCAAAAATTCCTAATGCAACCAAAAATAAAAAAAATTTAGAACTCCTTCCTTTATACAATGTATCCATCCACCTGAAACCCAAATTTCCAACCCTCAAAGGACATTTCCCATGACACTAATTGAATAAGTTTCCTCGGAAATGGCCATAACAAGATGAAATGCATGTGCAAAAGCATGAATAGAGAAAATGCATAAAAAATTAGTAAATTGGTTTCTCAAAATTTCATCACAAGTGTATGTAGTTATACATTGCCTCTTAGTTAATCAACCTCAACTAAATGCCAAAACACATTAACAAAGTGCCTCTCGGGCTTGCCCTTTGAAACATAAAACAATGTATTATATAAAATCAACAATATATATATAAACACAGAGTTAAAACTAGTAACTATGACTAGTTTTATTCCTTCCTCCAATAAGTTTAGCAGCCACCACCATTTTTCCACTAAAATATTTGCACTTCTTGGTTATAGCACCCACCTCATTTGTGTTTTAATTATACCTTCCTCAGCACTTTGCTCTTGTTCTACGCATATGACTTACCCTTCATGACCCTAGACTTATTGTAATGACAAAAAAAGTTGAAATATACAAACCTTCTCACTGTGATATTGAATTACAAGTCAACACATCCTGACAGCCCCATATAACCACGATATTCATCGGGGGACTAGTGCTAATTAATTGAAGGTCATCACCTAAACTAAATAGAACTTGAATTCTGCTTATTTTATCCTATAAACATAATAAAGAAAATTATAAACATGTGAGACCCAAGGTCTCCCAAAGATCCCTTGACCTAGCAAAGACATAAATGACTTTACTCAAATAGTCAATGCCCCTGCATCACTAGGTTAATCAACTATTTTTTAAAATAGCAAAAACAATGGGTAATATATTTCTACATGTCGAGTCTCTAAGTTCATCTACAACTGATTGTAGTCCAGTCCACAAATTCTCCATTTTTCCATGTAACTTTTGGTTGGTTTCCATGTTTATACAACAATGGAAATGGTGAACACCCATGAACTACCTAGAGTGCGCCATGAGAGTGTTCCCAACCATGATTAATTCAATTATATTTAGAGGATATGGTGGCAGCCCTGTATCACCCCTTTTCTTGCCTCACATGTCCTAATAGTTCCTTGCCCCTTTCTTTTAAAAATCCAAGGGACGTAAAGGCCAAAACATGTCAAAATAGCACTCCTAAATTCAAAGAAGTTTAAACCCAAGTGTGCATGGAAAAGTCACCAATGAGGGTTAAGAAGTTCGTTAAATTCTAGAAAGAAGTTGAACGAAACTTACTATTTAATTGTTAAATGTTTAATTCTAAGTTTTAAATGTATGTAAGTGAATGCTATTAAATTGCTTACTTGAGTTTGATTTGATTTACATTTTCAATTTTGAAGAGACGTCATTATATACCATGTATATGTTTCTAATGGTTTTCTTATTGATGCTTTTATTGCAGTTGTGGCGATGGACACAAATGATGAAATACTGATTGAGCTTTCCCACTTGAAAGGACTTAGTACTACTTTTAATGGTGGTGATAGGATTTGTTTTTCTCTTTCTCTATATGATGTAATTGTTGAGACTATTTCATTGCTAAGCAACATACTATATGATATTACATCATATAGAGAAAGAAAAAGACAAGAGAATGTTGATGGGCTTGACTACAATGCAATAAAAAAGTTGAAAATTACCAAAGAGAATATATTTTTATTGCTTAGGGTCTCTTGCACGGGGGAAATCCCAAATGCAAATAGGCCTTATATCTCTATTGAGTGGTGCACATTTCAGCCATTTGTTGATAACTGGATGGACAGATGGTATATGGTTTTTGATATGCCACCACATAACAACAAGGAAATCCCCCTGTATTTCCTTTGGAAGATGTATGCAGAGTTTGTGTTGGGTAAACACGTCAACTATTTTGATATATTGCAGTTTTAGGGGATCAGTAGGGGGATGCCCCTAAACCAACCCAATGCTAGGCTTCGAGACCTTGATTGCCCTATCCCTGCACCTCACAAGCAGTTTCCTAGGCCAGATGTCCCACCTGTACATCATTTTATTCCACAGACACGTGATGCATATTTGAGTTTGGCACGAGTAGTTGTTCATCATAGCACTATGGTTCAACATATGGGTGAGGAAGGGACATCTGTCCCAGGTGTGGTACATACACCAGGTCATCACGGTGAAGTACCATCTTCTAGTGCAGTACCACCCACTAGTGCAGTACCCCCATCTAGTGCAGTACCATCTACTAGTGCAGCACCATCAGCACATCCCCAACCTAATTTTGAGCCTCACAAGTGCACATCGTGTGGTTGTCCCTGCTATGGTCTTTCCTCGGATGTTGTCTTCAATGGGTTTTTGAGTGATGTATGTATATGGTTAATTGTAATAAATTCTTCAATGATGATGATGATGATGATGATGATGATGATGACGACGACAATGATGGTCACGTCAATGATGATGATGATGATGATGATGATGACCATGATGATGAAGACGATGATGATCTGTTGATGATGATGACGATGATCATGGTCATGGTGATGAAGATGATGATGATGATTATGATGATCATGATGATGATGATGAAGACGATGATGATCAACATGATGGTGATGAAGAAGATGATGATGATTATGATGGTTATGATGATGTTGATGATGATGACGATGGTCATGATGATGATGATGATCATGGTGATGAAGACGGTGATGATGAACGTCATGATAATGAGGATGATGATGATGATGTTCATGATGATGAAGAGGATGACGATCAACATGATGATGATGAACATGATGATGACAATGAAGACGATGATGATGATCATCATGATCATGATGATCATGATAATCATTATCGTGATCATCGTGATGATCATGATCACGATGATGATCATCATGATCATGATCACGATGATGATTATCATGATGGTGATGATGATGATGATGATGATGACGATGACGATGATGATGATGAAAATGCCGATGACGTCAATGATGATGATGATGATGATGATGACATGATGATGAAGACAATGATGATCTGTTGATGATGATGATGATCATCATCATCATCATGGTGATGAAGACGATGATGATGAACATCATGATGATGATGATCATGATAATGATGAACACGAAGATGATGATGAACATGATGATGGTGATGATGATGATGAACATGATGATGAACATGATGATGATGATGAACATGATGATGATGATGGTGATGAACATGATGATGATGATGGTGACCATGATGATGATAGTGATGAACATGATAATGATTATGATGATCATGATCATGATGATAAAGACGATTGTTGGGCCCAGAAATGGACCCTTTTTGACCATCCTTATTCACCTCTTTTTTCCCTATCCTACCCCATTGAGTATGCCAAATAGATGTTTTTCCCTCACTCTGTTCTTCAAGCCACCAAGGTATGATCGGTTATTGTCTTATTTTATTAATACTTATGATTGTGGTAATTAAGGCTTTATATCTCTCAATATGCTAACATATGATGGTTTATAAAGGTATTTTGAGATATAGAGACTGCAGGTATAGCAGGCTGAACATGCTACAAAAAGGATGGGCATTCATCGCTCAAGCTGATCGCCATCCATCCTACCATTTCCCAAGGAATGCGGTCCTAGTATATTATTCCAGGCAAATCTGTACAAAGATAGCTGCAACAGAATGCGACAGATTTGGAGGTCAACAGTGTGCTGCTGCTTGTGTATAGCTGTGATCTGAGGATATCATTATTATGGGTCAATTAACAGTTTCCCTATATTTCCTATCTTTTCATCCTGCCACGGTTGTAATAGTTGTTGTAATTTAGGGCGCCTAAAGATTAGTGATCTTCATGGCTTCCCAATAATAGGGATAAGATGTTATGATTTACATTGTATAAATATGGAGAACTGTTCTGAGCCAGGGGTTGAACCCATAACCAATTCATTGTATTAGTTGTGACTAAGAGTTGTGTAATTGATCTGCCTTTTTAATACAAGGAGTTACTTCAGATCTAAGGGTTTTAACGTGCGTTATATCCAGCATCTCTATGTGAAGGATGGGCCCACCTTCCCACAGGGATTGCTGAGTTAAATTAGGCATTTTAATTATTTTGTCGTGTGATGTTATGTTAATTTTATTTCTTCATAGAAAGTTGTAATAGTTGTGGATTTACAATGTGTTATTAATTGCATCTTTTGAAAATATGTAGTGGCATGGTGTGATAATCGACTGAGTAGGTAATTATTCCTTATGCAAATTGCGTGGTAGCTGTAATAGCTCTGTTCATCCTTAGATCTTTTAGTTGTTGTTTCCATGAATCCTTACAGTTTGTTCTTTGCTTTTATGGTTGCAGAATTTCATTCCTGTACTTTGAATTCATAGGATAGTTGAACTCAATTTCTGTACTCTGAATTCCTAGACTAGCACTCAATTCATGTCTTTTTGGATTTCTAGGATAATCAGATTAAGATAGTTGGGTTAATCATTAGATGATTTGGTAAACATGATCTCATTTTCTGCAAGAGTAATCTAGATGTGATTTCATGAGTCTTTCAATTTCTAGATCAAGAACAAGAAAAGGTAATTGTGACTGTATTCTTTAGAAGGTAAACTAGATTAAGTGGATTCTTGGGATGAGCATAGCTGAACAAAGAATAGGATTGTTCATTTACAACAATTTAGTGTTTAAGCATATATTGTGCATGTTATCCTTGAAATACAAGACTTCCCTGGGTTGACAATAAATATTGCACACTTTGTATGTGAGCTATAATTAACTTGCATATTGGGTGCCCAACAACGATGATGATCAACATGATGGTGATGAAGAAGATGATGATGATTATGATAGTTATGATGGTGTTGATGATGATGATGATGGTCATGATGGTGATGATAATCATGGTGATGAAGACGATAATGATGAACATGATGATAATGATGATAATGATGAAGATGATGAGTGTGATGATGATGAACTTGACGATCGTGTTGCTGATGACGAACATGATGATGATGATGATGATGATGAAGACGACGACGACGATGATGATGATCATGATCATGATCACGATGATGATTATCATGATGGACATGATGATGGTGATGATAATGATGATGATGATGAAGATGACGATGATGATGATGATGAACATGATGATGGTGGTGATGATAATGAACATGATGCTAACCATGAAGACGATGATGATGATACTGATGGTGATGAAGATGATGATGATTATCATGATGATGATGATGATGATGATGATGACAACGATGATGAAGATGATGGTCACATCGCCAATGACTACGACGATGACGATGATTATGACCATGATGATGAAGACGATGATGATCTCTTGATGATGATGACGATGATCATGATCATGGTGATGAAGATGACGACGATGATGATAATGATGAATATGATGATGACGATGATTATGATGATCATTATCATGATCATGAAGAAGATGATGATCAACATGAGATGAAGATGATGATGATGATTATGATGGTTATGATGATGGTTATGATGATGTTGATGATGAAGATGATGATGATGATGATCATGGTGTTGAAGACGATGATGATGAACATGATGATGATGATGATAATGATGAACATGATGGTGATGATGATGAACATGATGATGATGATGAAGATGATGATCATGATGATCATGATCATGATCATGATCACGATGATGTTTATCATGATGATGATGATGATGATGATGACGACGACGATGACGATGATGATGATCATGATCATGGTGATGAAGACGATGATGATGAACATGATGATGATGATGATGATGATCATGATGATGAAGACGATGATGATCAACACGATGATGATGATGATGATGATGATTATGATGGTTATGATGATAATGATGATGATAATTATGATGATTATGATGATGATGATTATGATGATGATGATGATGATGATGAAGATGATGATTATGATGAGGGTATGATGATGAGGGTCATGATGATGATGATGATGATGATGATGATGGTGATGATCATGATGATAATGATCATGATCATGATAATGATGATGAGGGTCATGATGGTGAAGACGATGATGGTGAAGACGATGACGGTGAAGACGATGATGATGAAGACGATGATGATGATAATGATGATCATGATCATGATGAACATCATGATGATGAAGACGATGAGGATAGACATGATGATGATGATGAAGACGATGACAATTGACATGATGATGATGATGATGATGATGAAGATGGCGATGAAGATGATGGTGATGATGGTGATGATGATGATGATGATGACGATGAAGATGACGATAATGATGATGATGATGTCGACGATGATGATGAGGAGGGTCATGATGACGATAATGAAGAAGAAGATGATAATGAAGATGATGATGATGAACACCATGATAATGATGATGATGATGATGATGATGATGGTCATGATGATGATGATGATGATGATGAAGATGATGATGATGAGGGTCATGATGGTGAAGACGATGATGATGAAGACACACGTGCCTTACTCACTATCCCTCTATGACTTACTCACTAGCCCCCCCCGCCTTTGTGCATGATGATCATGATGATGAAGATGATGATGATGAGCATAATGATGATGATGATCATGATGATGAAGACGATGATGATTAACATGATGATGATGATGATGATGATGATGATGATGATGAAGAAGATGACGATGATTATGATTATTATCATGATGATGAAGATGATGATGATCAACATGATGATGATGATGAATATGATGGTGATGATGGTGATGATGATGATGAACATCATGGTGATGAATATGCTCATGATGATGATGAGGGTCATGATGATGATGATGATTAGCATAATGATGATGATGATGATGACGACGATGATGAACACCATGATGATGAAGACGGTGATGATGAACATCATGATAATGAGGATGATGATGATGATGTTCATGATAATGATGATCATGATGATGAAGATGACGACGATCAACATGATGGTGATGATGATGATGATGATGAATATGGTGATGAAGATGATCAACATGATGAATATGATGGTGACACCATCCATCTCTCTCTTTCTCTACATGTGTGAACTTGCACCTTTCTCTCCTTATGTGTGTTTCCCCGTCACCTGTCACATACACACACCTTTTATCGCTCCCTCAATATCTCTTTCCTTCACTCTATCTTCATCACTCCCTCACCGCCCCTCCTCCCTCTCTATCTTATTCTCTCTCACACTCTTTCCACGTCATTCTCTCTCTCTCTCTCTCTCTCTCTCTCTCTCTCTCTCTCTCTCTCTCTCTTATTCTATGTTTTCAACTTATCCCTTCTCCTCAACCCCCTACCTCATTATGGCCCCTATGTTTTATCACATCTCGTTCCCATCTCTTCAATTTCCCCCTCATTTTCCTCTCTCCTCCAACACATCCTATTCCTCCTCTAATAATCCATATCCACTTTTCCATTCACTAATAATCTCTCTCATAAAACCATCACCCACTTCCTCCCCTCCACCTTATCCCCCTTTCTCCACTCAAATTACAACATCCCGCTAGGACCTTGATCATTCCCACCCCCCCCTCAACTATTAACCATCCCCACTTGAAATTCCAACATCTTCCTAGGCCCTTGACTCTTCCCCACCCCCTCTAAACTATTATCCATACATTTGATATATTACACATAGTGCTAGATTTTTAGCTCTACAACACGTGTTCACGTCTTATAGTTACATAACGCGCTCGCGTTTTATAGTTATATAACGTGCACACGTTTTATAGCTATATAATGTGCTTACTTTTTGTAGTTATATAACACGTGCGCATTTATAAATTCTACAAGGTAGGAAATGTAATTTGAATTTAAACATGCCAATTCACTTGCTTGCATGTCACCAATAGTCCTATATGTATGGTTTGGAATTTGCTTCGGTAATACCAAACCTGTGCTATGGTACATGATAAACCATAGCTAATTAGGTATTTCCCCCATTTTCTGAAGAAGTTGTTGTTTACACACTCATTACAGTATGCTACACATAGTCTATTTTGATGAAATCTTAAACATAAATAGCATTTTTCTGCAGATTCTAAATACGTAATTTTTATTAAAAAATATTATATTTTCCTATTTGTTTTCAATTGCTATTGTGTCCTAACTCCTTAACTCAAAATACATGTCATTAGTGTTATTCCCATTATGTTTTCAATTCGTAATCGTTTTAAAAAACAATTATATGGTGCACTAGAAGACACTGACCTCTACATTCTATAAAAAACCCATTTCATGATTAGTTCATTAAGACCTTCAAAGGCTGCACCTACAAAAGGCGTACCATTTTCAAGGAATGATCACTTAGATAATTATAAAAAAAAATAAAAATTACTAATTTTATTTTCAAAAAATAGCGCTGCACTAGTGTTATATGTTCATTGCATGCCTATAAAGTTTTGTATCCCGAAAGCATCATTTAGGACCTCAAAGGCTACACCCACAAAAACATATACCTTATGATTTGCCTAAAAAAAAGTGACTATTAGAAAAAAATGAAATTTGACATAGTTATAAAAAATTTCAATACATAAACCTTATATATTTGGAAACGTGATTCAGTTTCCTACATTTAATCTTTTTTACTCAAAGAAAGATATTTTGTGTAAGTATCTCAAAAAAAACAATTAAGTTGAGGGATTGCTAATTTTTTAGTTTTCTATTGCATCTAACATGCCAAAAGTGACTCTCATTAGCTTGCATTGTCCCATAAATCAGTCCACAATTAGTTAATTGGACAAGGTAGTTAGGAAAAGGTGCCTAACCTCCTTAATTCATGCAAATGTGGCACTAGGCTAGCTGGAGATGAACTAATTGATGCCCATCGGAGGATAACTCAACATAGACTAGGGAGAACTGATTGTGGGACTTCGATGACTCAGTGTGGTTTCCTAAATTATAGGGATTAGCTTCCAGAGCTCCTAAACTCATGCAAAATAGCACATCAAGTGGTAGGTGGGCCCCAGATGAGTTTCCCATGGCACTAGTGAAGTGGAAACATATTCCTAAGCTAGGAAATGAACATTTAGACTATGGTGGTCAAGGGAGGATTACAGTCAATCCTACAATGTGATTTAGGCCTACTTGAGATTATTCTCTTCATAGACCACACCACCTCGAAACATCTATGCAAAGGTGGTGCAATCTAGATTTGACAATTCTTCACAATGTCATGGTACACTACCTCCAAAGCAGCCAACAATGGAACCTTTTCTATAGCTTCCACAAGTCTCAGGGACCAATTGGTCTTCACTATTAAGTAACACATGAAAATTTCAACTCTATCCTTGGTGGCTTTGAGGAAACAACTGCTCTTTTCTTTACCATTTTCATTTGGACGCAATCATCATATCAATGTGATGGAAAACACTCTCACAACACCATCTACAATCAATGTATAAACAAATTATTGTGAACACACCATAGCTATCATCTGCATAATCCACTCGCCCATGCTAATCCTATGTATAGAGGATCAACTCTCACATATTTCTAGGTCCTCGTGTGACAGAGATAGTCCCACACTAGCTTTGATACTATAATAGAAAATGAGAGAGTAGACATGTTTCCTCACACAAACAAAAACTATGTTTAATTGTTATATTAACATAAAAAATAATTACATATTTATACATCAAGATAGAGATACCATCTTAATCACACAAACAACTAGTTGAGAGAATATCTCAACCACACGCTGAAAAAAAAACCAGTTAAAAAAAAATTTAATTGAAAAAAATCTCTCAATCTCCAATTAATCTAACAACATCATAACAACCACTAATGATAATAATAAATCACAATATTTTTATAAGGTAAGATAATATCTCAACCACACCCTAAAAAAATAGTTAAAAAAATCTTTAATTGGAATTTTTTTATCAATCTCCATTTAATTTAACAACATCATAACAACCACTAATGACAATAATAAATCACAATATTCTTATAAAGCGGGTAAGAATTAATAATTCCAACAAAATGCCCACTCAAAATGGCTCCATTAAAATACCTAACCTTGAAAAAAAACGGAATAAAAAAAAGTTATTATTATTATATATATATATACACACGAATCACGACATTGGCGGCATCTTATATTGTTTTTTACTCTCTTTTCGATGTTGGGGCGTTATACAATTGTTGTTCTAACAACCGTGTTTCGATGTTGGGGCGTTATATAATAGTTGTTCTACCGACCATGTTTCAGTTTGTCTTCTTCCAAGCAACTCCTAGGACTCAGGAGTGTGGCCCATGTGGTTGTGATATTGAAGTATCTTCTTTTTTTCAAACGCCTCTCCTCACATCTATTTACAAATCTCAACCATGTTTTGCATTATCTACCCACTATGTAACGTCACCAAAAACTGGTTTATGGTAATGTGAAAGAGGCTCGAATCAAATATTCCTCACGTGATTCAACACCCAACCCAAAGTCTAGATAGTGATATCTATCGATGCTAATAAAAAGATCACAAATCAATTTTCGACGTTAACCCAACTCAGGTTGGCCGCTCACGTGCATAGAGTGAGAAAGTCAAGAACAACTGACCGAAGTGTAGGTTCATGAATTAATTTTGACTAATAATGTTATATAAGACAATGTGTGTCATATTTATTTGCATTGTGTTTACATTGCAATTTCAATTGGTGAATTTAAAAGATTTCCACAATTTTGAAAAAAAAAAATTATTTAATTTTCTTATCCCACGTCAATTCGGCAATTTAAAGCCACAAATGACGTACAATCTCCTTAAAATTCAACCCTATTTTTTTGCGCTCACACTTGTCCCTAATGCAAAACTAATTTGGATACCATCCCCGAACCCCGCATATAAAAACTACAAGTCCCTTGGCTTAAAAAGGGGTCCTCTCTTGTGTCAAAGTTTCATAATATTTTTGAATATGGAGTCACAACAATGATTTAAAAAATTCAAATACAACCGTTAGAAATATGTTACGTCACTGTATATACGGATGTTTATAAGCGAGGTTACCTATAATTAAGGGTATTAGTTCCCTCCATGTCTTTGGAGATTTGAGAGTGGCCGTGAATTGTATAGAAGGTAGGAGCAGATTCTTGGTCATCACATTATATCATTGGATAGATTAAATTAAAACATTTATGTAGTATTTCTTTTAATAATATAAGTTTTTCTCAGGTTTAAAGAGAATATAATAGGTAAGATTTATTTTCAAAGAAGGGATTGGGTGTTCAAGACTGATTTAGTTTTTGGTATTTAGATCCGATGAAAGTTAAATACGCTTATAATATTGAATATATATAAAGCAATGTGAAATATAGTAGTAGTCTATACTTGAAAATAATGTTTTTTGTTGGTAGAATTCTTAATTATTATCCACGAGATAGATTATGTTGTAGTTGTTTTGATTCAATCTATGAATATTAAGGAACTTATTTTCTAGTGGAAAAAATAGGTTATATATACAAGTTTTTGAAATAAAAGATTTGTTTATAAAATTGTTTGGAAGTTTTATATGATATTTTAGTTTTTAAGAAATGAACTTCGAGATTATGATAATATGGAGGTGGTTAATCTTAATTAATAAAAAATAATTGAGTTTTTATTTTTATATTTAATTTTTAAAATATCTAAGGAAAAGTTTTCATATTATTTATGTTAATTAGTGTGTTAGGAAGGGAGGTAGGTAAGCACAATTTTTTTGGAAATTGAAATTTAGAGTTTAGAAATTGCCCAACACTTTCTTTACATATGCTAAAACCCTAAACTTCACATTTATATATGTTTTTCATTTTATATTAATATTTTTGTCAAAATTATATCATTATATTGAACTTGTGTGGGAGGATAAAACGTCTCCTATGTACCACCACCACTTGAGCTAAAGCCAATCGACATAATTTATAGTTTCTATGAAATAAAAGTTTATGGGAGCTTAACAAAAACTATAAGGAATTACTTGATTTACTTTAGCAATTATTTATATGTTTGAAAAGATTGAAAAACAATTTTCCTAAATCTTTATAGTTTTGATGAATTTATATAGCTTATGAGAGTTTCATTATGGAGCTTGTGAGAGTTCTTTCTTATTTAAACAACGTTGATTTTCTTCTTTAAGCTAGCTATAATATAAAGGTACTTTTAATCTTCTAGATTGAGGTTAATGATCACTTTATAGTATATTAATTTAATAGATTATCCTATATCTCTTTATTGCATCACAACTTTTCCTTAATTTTAGATGTGGAAGAGCGAGAGAGGGAGAGAGAGAGAGAGAGAGAGAGAGAGAGAGAGAGAGAGAGAGAGAGAGAGATCAATGCCCTTATTGTATACAGGTGTAGAAAGACATCACTTTTGACATAAACATCATAGAGGATTGTGGTGATAGTACTCTACATTTATCTTTTGATATGCGGGTTACAAAGAACCATGCACACAAATTCTTACCAATCTTTATCAGTTGGGATATATGGAAAACGAAGAACTATGCTATTTTCAAGACAACATTGTGAATATTCTGTTAGTGTTAAATGAATTTTAAGTTTGTGTAATGAGTATGCTACTGTTTTAAAAAAGAAAAAGACCAGACATATTTCAGACCCTCTTGTATATTCATATGCTATTGGTTTCTTTCTTCTCAAAAAGGTATTTGTGGTGCATGTATCAAAATAATGATAAATAAAGACCATATTTTCATATTGAAGATAAATTGTGGGCAGGGGACAAACAATAAAGCTGAGCTTCTTTCTTTATGGTGTCTATTGAAATTTGCAGCAATACTTTGTGTTGTTTCTCTACTGGTCTTGGGTGACTCTTTGACCATTGTTAAATTGAAAAAGAAATTTTGAAAAATGCAGATTCTATCTTTGGAGTAGTAGTGTCTCTATTGAGGAACTTATGGATTCATTTATTTCATTTCATATTCATCGTATAGAGAGAGAACTAAATATAGATGTTGATGTTCTTTCAAAACATCCTCTTGAAGCGTCTAAAGGCATTTTGCATTTTGAAGAATTGTGGAAGGATAAATTTTACAGAAAATATCTTTTTATTATTGTTTAGATGCATTTTGCATTTTGAAGAACTTATGGAAGGATAAATTTTACACAAAATATCTCTTTATTATCTTGTTTAGATGTTGGAAGTTTGTTTGTTTGTTATTTATGCACATTCTACTTTTTGATTTTTTGTGTTACTAGTTGCAAGGTGTTGTAAAATTGTTATATGCTTATTAGTAATAACAATTGTTGTGAGGGATTCTAGTACCTTTGGATATTTCATACTAGTTTGTGGGATGATGGGTTTGTCGTCTATGACTCAACGATGTTTTTTGTCATCTCATAGATTTTCTTCATACATCTACTGAATAGCAAGAGACATGTTTTGTTCATCTTGAGAAAAAATATAAAGAAAAATATAATATGCAATTATAAATTTAAAGAAAAAATATAATATACAACTAAGCTATTATATGAAAGCTTCCTTTTTTTTAAAGTGGGTGGTGATATCACCTATAGGAACCCTCAAATTCTATTTAAATAATTTTTACACTTATCTAATGTCTTTCCTAATCTCTTTAATGTGTTTGTATGAAGTCAACATATCACA
Source organism: Pseudotsuga menziesii (assembly GCA_001517045.1). Classification (NCBI taxonomy): domain Eukaryota; kingdom Viridiplantae; phylum Streptophyta; class Pinopsida; order Pinales; family Pinaceae; genus Pseudotsuga; species Pseudotsuga menziesii. The sequence goes on from LPNX010697916.1 coordinate 77,022, forward strand.
TAAAAGAATATAACTTGAGTGATAAAAATAACACTCCATTCTATAACCTTTTATACTAAACCCAATTAATAGAGGTTAAAAATTATTAAAAAATAAAATCATTTTCAAAATATTTATTACAATATCAATATCTATAACATGAATTTATTCATAAACATCAAAATATTATTCTCCATAACCTCATATGAATTTATTCATAGACACCAAAATATTATTCTCCATAACCTCATATCACATTGATTTGAATTTACCTTAACAATAAAGAGATGACATATTTGATCTTGATCTCCACGAGAGTCAATACATAATACGTATTTATAGATTAAAATGAATCTAAGTTCCTTAGATATAGGAACATCTTGCCCATTTCTCTCTCTACAAGATCTTGTAGAAGATATATGATGGTGTCATTCATATATATATATATAACAAGTTATGAAATAATAATTATTATGATTTAATAATATTAATTATTAATATTTTAATAATATTATACTAATAATCATATTAAATATAATTAATATTATTAAAAATAATGTTATAAAAATAATAATAAAATTATAATTCATATTAATAATTAATATAATTAAAATATAATTATAAGTATTATGATGATGATGATTAACGTCCATTGAGATCAACTTTGGTTTATTGGACCTTAAGAAGGATAATACTTGGTTTACTTTAGAATATTGTTCCTGTGCTCAAAAAGATTGCCAAGAAGCTTTCCAAGCTCACTATAGTTTTGGCAAGTTAGGAGGTTATAAAGGTTTGTATTGTAACAAATACTATGAAACTCAGATCTAATGTGGTTGTAAGCAACACACTCTAAGAGAAAGTGATTTCCATCATCAACGCTCATAGACTCACATAGATGGCAAACCCTTTCTACCCATGGAGTTTTAGGAATAAACCAACACCATGTTTCTCTATGGAGTTCATAAGAGTTTGTTTTGTTTTGCTTTGCTTTTTTTTTTTACTAGGGGAATTGGCAACTGGGGACAAGCTGGTACTCGCGTGACACAGGGTCCAGGGATCCAATCCCGCTACCACTATAAACCTAGGTGCAACCACAGCGCCCGAACCATGGCACACGGGTAAATTTGGGGGGGATTTGAACACGTGACCTTCCATTTACGAACAATTTCATTTACCACTTGCTCTTTGCCCCCATGGGTGAGTTCATAAGAGTTTGTTCTAGTATTGGCTATATTAATTTTATTCCATGAGCTAGTTACTACCGAGAGATACTTCTGATCTTCCAAGTTAGGATTAATGACCTCCTTATAGTATCTTAATATTATCTTAACCATAGAAAATTTTCCTCATACTAGAATTTCTCTTTAAACTTAGAAGTAATAATATTTTTAACATTATCAATGTTATGCAAAATGTTGTTTTCACCAATGCCCCGATGGTTTAACCAAGTGATGGTATCTTTACACCAACATCCCTTGACACCCTCTTGAGGTGTAGTTGGTTTTGACTTGAGTTTAAAGAAATTTTAGGAAGTCTCTCATTTCCCATGTTATTTACCTTTTTCTTGTACATCAATTACCTAGTCATATCCATGCTCTCAATGGGGGTAAGACCCACTTCTATGACGAGAATAGGATAAGGCGTATTGCTTTTAATTTTTAGGTTATAAGTTATAAACCGCTTCTGAATTTGCTCAATATTCCTCCAACATTCTCTAGAAATGTTGCACCTCCATACTTCACAACCATACAAGATAACAGGGATGATAAGATTTTCAAATAGGAACTTATTTTTATCCCACATTACCAGATTGGTTATTTGCAGTTATTTTCCAGACCAAAATAATATTTCCACCCAACATTAATTCTTTTCTTAATGTTATAGTTCTAATTGAGCTTGTGATGAATATCAATTCTGAGATCCTTGTAAGAAGTCACTTCCTCTATATTTTTATTATCATTAATCAAGACTTGAGTTTAAAGAAGTCACTTAGTGAAACCATGTCATAACACATTTGTTCGTGACATATGAAACAATACCTGTATTTTCAAAAACTATTGGAAAATATGTCCCAAAATCGTTTTTTTAACCCCCTCCCAATATGACTTCCCAATTAAAAAAATCCCTATAGCATGTATCCATTTTTTCATTTACATTTTTTACACCCCTTGATATTTCTACCTAGTATATTGACATGATACCTCACATGCATTCTACAATGCACCTTTCTTCTTTCGATGTATATTGTGGATGCATTCTTAATCGAATTTTGATATCCTTGTCATATCCCAAAATATATCATTTTCTTGGGATGATTCCAAACATGCTTTAGGAGACCAGGGATACATAACACTTATGACACATCATGATGGGATATCGAATCCCTGATTTCTCGGACAATGAGTGCATGCAAAAGAAAATAATTACTACTTAAATATATAAACAATAAATACTCATTTAAATTATATTTAATTATATTAAATTAAATAATTAAATTATGATTTAAATAATTAAGGAAATGAAAAAAAATACAAGGGAGAGAGACCAACAATAAAAATGGATGGATATACACAACGCACAATCTGCAATTGTAGGGTCTTAGAGAAGGGACTTTGTCCCTCGTAAAAAATAATATTTTATTAATGTCCTTTAAATATCAAAGTCTTGAAAAATATTTTAGAGTACAATGCAAAAACTAATATTTACATATTTAAAATTGATATGAATTGAAACATGAAACATAACATATATGAGAATCTATCAACTTTCCCCTTCACTATTATCAACTAGAAGGCACCGAGTGTCGATTCATTGTTATCAACTTGAATGTCCAGTCTTCCCATTCTCCGTAGCATTGTAACAAAGAATATCTACATATGAATATTAGTGAAATCAAGTATAAAATTTCATCTGTAGGGTGATTGTGAAAAAAACAAAAAGTACTTTAATAGAGGAAAAAATTAAATGCATTGAAAATTATACCATCTAGTACATACCAACACCCTCCCCTTTTGGTTCTGCATCTAAAAAGAACTCTTACCTTTCTATCATCAACCCCTTCCAAATAATACATATATATAGTAATCTATAAACTTGGCCATTCATTGTTATCAACTTCAAATGCCATTCTTTGTAAGATATTCCTCCATTTCTTTGTGATACGAATAAAGGTTGTATGTTCTTTCACAGATGTTCCCTTGTTGTGACAGAAAGACAATCAGATTTAAACAGTTTGGCTAATGGAAACCTACTATTCAAATGTTGACTTGGAAATATAAAGAAGATGAAACAACATGTCAAAATATTCTCATGTTGTCATAAATGTTGTACCATTGTACATATTCATAATTTAAATTCCTTCAAATGCATACCAAGGAACACTACAATGAGGATACTCTACAACAAGGATACGTGATACATGAAACTCTATAACAAGGATATTCATTTGTCCTTTTCTGGGGTTCAATAATCCATGAATATAGAAAATGAACATGAAACAATATTTCAACCTACAACAATGCTTCATATTAGCAAATCATCAAATGTCACGCATCATGTAGTGTTTCCAATCTCTGAAAATGACTTATTTTCAGTACTCATTCAATAATGGTTGTGTCTGCAACAACAAATTTAATATATTTTCAACTACTTCTCTGTAAACTCCGATGCCTTAGGTTCCTTGTGTTCCATAGTCAATACCCCCAATCCTTTTCAAAGGTTCATCAAGTGTAAAAAAAATTGCATTAAACATAACATCTTTTCTTTTATGGTAAAGATTGTGGACTGCTGCACTTCTAGAACCTGGTATTGAGTTTCAAGAACCAAATAGAATATTTTCACACTACAAAAAACTCAGTACTGAGATTCATGAACTACATCCACTATTTTCACACTAACCAGAACTTGATTTTTTCTTTCTATACTGATTTGTCTCACCTATAGTATCCAATGTGTGTGTAAAGGTAATTTCCAATAACTGTAGAAGTCACCTCATGCATATCAACCCAAATGATTGAGAATTATGATGTAAAATGGGAAATATGAAAATTCAGTTTGGTGGAGCTTAGGTTAGTTTAAGAGCTACTTGCTCACATTGGGGTCTTAAATTATTCAAATAAGTTTTTGAGCTATAAATACTACACACAATTCTTATTTTGTAATTCTATCCCACACAATTAAAAAATGAACCAAAAAATTTCATAGCTGAGTTATTTCACTGTACAAATACTAGATCCTAAAAATACCCAACATCATTGATCAAATTTCGAATTAAATTTGTTTTCAATTTTAATTATAACAGTATAGATAGGTCCCAAAGGAAGATAAAAAGTAAACAAAAACATAACATCACAAAAATGATCTCAACAAATCCTTGTGCAAACAAGGCTGCTATCAATTTGTCTTAGCAAAACACCTAAATGTTTCCAATCAGTATCTTCAATTTTAAACAATAGTAGATGATTATTATTGCTTTTAAATAATAATTATAAAAAGATATTGCACTATTTCACTGTGATATGGAGAAAGGGAGGAAGAAATGTACACTTGGTGTTCTAATGCCAAACTTTGAGCTTTGGGATGGGAATGTATATGTCTGACTATGAGTATGATACTCTCCTTGCATTGCTAAACATTGAAATGAGAACATTTCATCATTAACAATATATGTAATAAGTTCAAATTTACAAGATTGCACTATTGTAACTTATAGATTTCACCAAGATGTCAGATTTCATCCTATGGAAGACATCCCAAGACTCAGGCTACATGTTATTGGTCTGATAATGGACATGGAAATAGAATCCAAGAGACCATGGGAAAAAAATATTATTAAGTAAAAATAGAGATAAAGAACATAATGAGAGTTACCTGATTCTTGGCAAGCCAAAGGGCTTAGCATTGTTTCGCATTCACTACATTGAATGTTTACAAAAACCGCACAATAATTAATAAAAACAAGCATTATGATATCAAATTTTATGTTTCATTTAAAATTGAGAGTCACAGAATTCAAAAAATTTAGTGCAAGATGCCATGGATTCAAGTGGCCAATAAAAACTAAAACAAAAAATCCAACTTGTAAGGAATAATGGTCATCCTGTTTGTTGCACACGATTAAAATTGAACCTAGGGGATGTTGTTGGGTCACGGATTTTTCCATATTTTCATCACCTATCGACATATTTTTCATCCCTTTTCTTCATATTATTATCCATTTGTCATTCCATTTTCCATCCATTTGCTATAATTGCCCGTAAAATATCATGTTACTTCCATTGATGCTTTAGTGGTAAATCATGATTATTTTCCTTTATTTTTAATGAATTGAAAATTACTATGCATAATTTTACTAATGATGGTTTGTGGAGTGTTTTTTCACGTACACTCACAGCTAGCTATTACAACCTTAACAAAAAATGTATGTCAGATAAGAACACCTTGATTCACATCTCGATTTATGGGCAGATGGAAATAGATCTCGAAAATCCGAGACATGGTTTTTGTGCATAACGACCTCATTTACCTGACACCCGAGGAAATTTCCAAACAAAGATATGGCTTAGGATATACAACTGGTTCTATAAACGTGTAATTATTATATTTACTATTGTGGTTGGTTTTCCAAATTAGCAAATTTGTTGAAATAGATCACAAGTTGGGGATTTGGTTTCTCATTCTCCTGAGAATTTTATGTATAAATATGTAATAAATCTCATTGAGGGGGAGGAGAGAAAACTAATGTTATGATGTAGGATTTGGTTGAGAATCTATTGTAATACTTTCATTCTAATAATACATGCTGGCAGTTTCTTCATTCTGGAGTTGTATACTTTCATTGTGGAGATCCAGCTCTGCTCAATGGAGGAAGGGCCCTCTTCCCCGAGCAAATGCTGGTAGTGTTGATTGAAAGAGTGTTATTGTTTAGATTTTATTATTATTTTTTTCATGCTTCCACTCATTAGATTTATCATAGTTGTATGCTTTCATTCATTAGATTTGTCATAGTTGTTGTGTTGTTAATTCATTTGATACATCGTTGGCCAACATAGCACTTCTTTTAGATTTATGCAATTAGATCTTGTTTCATAGGAATAGATTTTGTTTGAAGTGTGTTAGATTTACAATTTGGTTTCATGAATAGGTTTTAGGTTTGATTTATTTTCCAGCAGGTGTGATCTAGTCTACAAAGAGTTTTGATTTCATACCAATAGATCAACATGGCTAGGTAGAAATTGTGCTTGTATAGATATTGCATGATAGATTTGAAATAAAATACTTCCTCGGGTTGATAATTTATGTTTGGGAGTTTCCATTTTTTAATTAATTAGACAATTAAATCCGACCAACATTTTGGCATCGTTGCCAAGGAAGTTAACAATTGTGCAAAAGTACATCTGACATTGTTTTGTAGATGCATTGTTAAAGTAGGGAATCTAGGTTGCATGATTACTTTTCATTTCATTGAATTTGATTTGAGTGTGTTTTTATCTTCTTTATTTTGCATTTAGTTTTATTTCATTTTCAACTTTTGGAGTGTAAATCTTATCATTCCTCTTAGTGGTGTTGTAAGCACCACCCATTATACTAACAAGTTGACACGAACATTCTAAGGAGGAGCCTCAAGATAGCACATAAAGAATCTAATGAAGAGATGGAAGGTAAGAAAGATGCAGAAGTTGTTACCTTTGAATTTTCCATCAAATATTCGAGAGGAGTGGCACCAACGAAAATAATTCCCCCATATGTTCTACCAAATTTTTACGGTTTGGAAAATGAAGACCCTGATGTATTTTTATTTCAATTTGAATTACTTTGTAGGGACTATGGTAGTTGTACTAATGATCAAAAGTTGAATGTGTTTCCCCTTACTCTAAAAGGAACATCCCTTCAATGGTTCATGAGCTTTGGTGGGAATTGTATACAAACTTGGGAAGACATGAAACATGTATTCTTGAAAAGGTACCAAGATAATTGTGGTTTCAATGAAGACATATTCGAAATGACATAATGAGAAGAAGAGAGTCTGGAGGAATACATGGAACGCTTTCAATATAACCTCCAAAGATCCAAACAAAGGAAACTGGGGAAGGAGACCTTGAAAACACTTCTACTCAAGGGCATCCAATCTAAATATTTAGAAGTATTAAATATGATGGGAACAGGTAATGCATTTTAGTTAGCATATGATGATATTTGTGAGTTATGTAGAAGGTATTCAAGAGGAAAATTCAATACTGGTAAGAATTCTAGTAATCCTTCTTTTCAACATTTGAAATTTGTTGCAAGAACAAGAGTTATAGGAGTTGAAATCAACAATTTATTTGAAATTCCTAATGCTGATTCACAATTGGGTGTTTTGCAGGATAAGGAAAAGTAGGAGAAAATAAGAGAAGCAAGGGATTTCCCTTTGGATAGTCTTGAAAGTTGTGGTATATGTGACTTGAAGCATTCCACGGATTTCTGCCCCTCCATACCCTGGATGAAAGAAACATATCCAAGAGATATGGGAGTTGCAGCCAACTCATTGCAACATTCATGTCAACCATTGCCTGCATGTATGGTTCAAAACTCTATCCCTCCATTTCCTTACTTTCATACTCAGTCATTGAATACTCTTCCACCATGGTAGTTGTTGCAGCCTCAATTTAACTCTTACCTACCCTATCCACAAGGTTGGAATGACCTATCTTATTATCACATGTCCACTCTCCCTCATGCTGCAACACAACTTGGTCCTTCAATATCAACCTCACAAACCAACCCTTTACATCAGTCACATCTATCTTCTCATCAAACTCCTTGGTATCCAACACAATTTCCTAGCCAATCCACCCTCCACCCTAACCATAATAAAGCAGTACAGTATGATTACAGTGCTAAACTACAAAATTTTCCTACATTTCCCTCTTCTTCCACCTCACCTACACCCCTCCAAAAAAACTGTGCATTGTTACAACAAATCCATACAAGGTCTGTACATGTTTTAAATCCAAGACTTGAAAGTGAAGTTTCTTATGATCATCAACAAGTTAACAAGATCAACAAATTTGATGAAGAGCAGACATTGGAACCAAAAGCATCCTTCACATAATTAGATCTGAATCTCTAATGCATTCAGGATCATCAGTTTAATAAAGAGCTTCATGGTGTAACAACCATGAGAAATCAAGGGAACATAGACTATATTGAAGCTTGGTTTCAATTTGTCATTGGTCTGCAGCATCATTCCATACTTCACCAATTCTTGCCACCATCATTTCAAGGGAAGTTGATCTCTCATATCCTAGCATTCATAAAGTCATATTTTTCTGTTGGGAGTATGAGCATACTTGAGTCACTTTTTCGAAAGTGGCTCCATTGGAAATATGCATACACTTGAACAATTTTTATATTTTCAAGTAGAATAGGGTAAGATAGAATAAAACCATGATTTTGTTTTTATTTTTTATTTTTTACTTTTGAATAAGTATGCTCTCTTCATGCGCCTTGTTGCGATATGGAAGATCAGAAAGTAGAAAGATAAGGAATGGGTATTAGATATTTTCAGGAATTCTTTGGAATCGTTGACTATTTGAACAAAATGCTTAAATCATTTTTTTCTTCAATGTTCAAAATTTTATTTGTCTATGTTTGTTACAAAAAAAAAACTTTCCTGAATTTTTTTTTACAGTAATTAGGGAAGGTGAATGAAGGATCCACAAGAAAATGAGCCAACGATTATGGAATCCTTCAAGCTTTAACTTGGGCATGAATTTGTTAGCTTCAACACCCAGCTGTGATTGATTATTGTCAGTTGTAACAGTCAGCTGCAACACCCAGTTGTGACTGTCTTGTAGGTGAAAATTTATGAATTTGAAATACGTGTGTGTTGTGCATCATGGTATGTATTTAGTTTTCATTTTAGATATAACACATCCATAAAAATACACATGATTTATTTCAACATTATATCATTTTTAAGAGTTGCAGCTGTGGCTGCAACAGACTGTGTAAGTCAATCTAGGTGCTCAATGCTTGAAATTTTTGGTATGGGTGTGTGTTATATTTAAATTTACATCACTAAAAAACATTCACACCTATTCCAGTCACTTTTTGGGAGCCATATTTAATATTTTGGATTTCTATGGCATTTTGGCTTGAACTTTTTACTAAAACATAGTTGGGAAAGTCCATTTTTGGGAGACCAAATGGACTTATTTTTAAAACATTTTTACATCCCAAGTATCCCTTTTAATCTATTTTCCAAAACAATTTCAATTTTTAATATTGGGCATCAAACGAAAAATTTATGGTCAAAATACTAACGGGGTGTCAAGCAGGAAACTTAGGAACAGAGCTGGGACAGTCAATTTTTGTATGTGTTATTGGAAATATATTACAAACCTGTTTTATTGGTATATTACCCTATGAATATAGTTTAAAATTCAATTTTAATCACTCCATTTTGATATCGTATGCAATTATTATGACCAAAATACCGATTGCCTATCACAAGTCAGCATTCCTAAAACTCTATTTCGTAGACTATTCTTTGGCCTATTTGACCCATAAATTATTATTGGATTCAAAGAATGTTTATAATTGAGATACCTACATGAATATACTTTCATCTCCAATTGGAATCACATCAATCTGTTATGAAACAAAAAATGTATGCCTAAAACCGTGATTGTTAGTCTAGTCTAGAATTCGAAAAACACATTGTTATGCAGGTTGTTACTGAGAAATTTGGAATATCATTAAATATAATTTAAAAACATTGTTTCTAAGGGACATATACCTATTAATTTACTTTCATTTTTCTTTAGAATCACTCAAATTGGACTAGTAACAAAGAAATTATGATCAGAATACTGTTGGTGAGTCTAGATGGTCATTGCTCTCCCGTAGGTATAAAGTGGATTTTGCTTCGTTCATTTTTTTTTTTTGGATTTGTTTTGTAAGTAATTTATTGTTGTTTTTTTCATAAGTGTTGGGTGAATAGAGACCAAACATCTCTCTTCTTCTATCATCTCATGTTTTATTGCAGGCAAGTGCTAAGTTTTTGCAGGTCCTTGGAAGAAAAATGTCAATACATGCACGAATGACTCTTGAATACTTTTTCTGAATTTGCAAATGGATTGAGAACATAAAAAAATAGAGAGATTTATGTGAAAACAATACCAATGTTCCATAAGTAAAGTCCCATTTCTACATGCCAACAATCCCTTTCTAATTGCTACCAAAAGAAATCTCTCAAGGAGCCAATTGCACTATGGTAGATTCATTCACCCTCCTCATTTCAAAACCCTAAAAATACATTCATGTCAAAGTCCCATTTTCCACTTCTTGTGTAGTCAATCTCAACCGTTTTATTTTCCATCACTACTATATCACGACTTCACATATACTTTTCACTTCTGAGTTTCATGTTGGTTCTATTTTTCACTATCATCCTTCACAATCATTTATTTTGTACTCGTATTGGATGATGTGGAATTCATTAAGGTCCAAATTCCAATGGTCTTGTCCCATCGAATCCAACACATCATCTTGGATCGAGATTAGAGTTTTTTTTAGTGCCCTGGGATCTGCATGAATCAATGGAAGATTTCCTTGTTGTTAATCATGGGGATTCATTATTGCCTCTTCATTAACAAATCTTGCAGGTGACTTGACTCCAACACATTCATTTGTACCTTTCAAGATGCACTAAGGTACTTTAGAACTCACTGTCATCATAGGCTAGTTTCTTCACATTGGTTAACGACATACATTAATGGTCGGTAATCCAACGATTTCTTTCCATGCTCGACTTCAACACATTCATTCGCATGGTAATAATTGTACCTCGGTCTTGTAGCAACTAAAGATTATGTGATCTAATGGTTTCAATAGTGACTTGCAACATCATTTGTTTGAATAGTTTTGCAATTCCTTTCCATTTTCTTCTAACAGTTAGCAGTCTTACATGCAACTAGTACAACACGGTTTGGATCAAAGTCAACCTGATTTAGTTTCATCTCTCATATACATCTCTCTCAGTAATAGTTTGGCCTACATCAGCTCCAGCAGACATCAGTCCATCCATGCAAATCAAAGATTCCACAGAGGTAAAAGTTGAGGTAAAATAGCATTAGTTTTTTATTTATTAAAGATTTAGGAATATGTCATGAAGAACCACTTAGCATTACCCATTTCTATTTTCTATATACCATTCTTTTTCCATTCCCATCCTTGCCCACTCAATTCTAACACTTCATCATTCTAATTCACGCACGTCCAAATCAAGTCCTTTCCTACACCTTTCCTACATCCAAGAATGAGAAAATGATTTTCTACTGTCACACAAGAACCAACAGTAAGAAGGTAAGCATCCGCTCATGCACATGGACAGGCCTAGAAAACCATTGTAAGAAAGGAATATTTTCTATTGCCACACAAATACCAACAATAAGGAGATAATTTGATACACATGCACAAGTCAAGGCCACTATGGAAAGAGAGGAATAGGCTCCATAAGAACCTACAACAGAAAAGTTGATGTATGCTATCACACAAGCACGATGGAAAACACAGGCATGATATCTTTGACTTGTTTTCTTGGTTCAGTGGTGCACATGATGGTTCACATCTTCAAAAGTCAATTTGAGATTCATTGAAGGCTTCATTATGTATTACAAAATATTTCAGACATATTATGTGCATGTTTTCAAGTTATTTGATGGTGACACTCATGGATCATAAGAAAATGGACATTAAAGGATCAATCATGTTGTAAAATTATTTTCCCCACATACAGATCATCATGATTGCTTGTTTCTAGGGTATTTTATTCTTTTAAGTTTCTTTTGTGCTTACAAGATCAACATTATTTCCATATGCACGATAATCCTTATGCATCTAGCAACAATATAAGGCAACAAATTGCATCAGCAGTACTATATTTTGGGTAGTAGCAAGATCAGTTTAAAGGCATCCGTGTAGAAGAACTCATGTGAATGGAAATAAATTGATTTAGAAATGGAACAAAATCTTTCATTAGTTGTTATATTTCTTGCTCAAATGGGAATGGATTAAATTTACTATGGTTTATTGCAATAGACTTTGCCATATCTCTTAAGATTTCTGAATTTGATGTGAAAAATGGTTCTAAAACTCTTTTATTTCCTATGAATGATAATTCTTGTAGTATATTTTGGCTTGTGAAGATCATCGATATCCTTTTTGGCACGTGTGACATATGGACGGTCTACAAATTCTGTGACTGTCAGATGACATTTGAGCAGCTTGGATCATCATAAAAGGAAATTCGCAAGTGTGATCTCTTGCTGGTATGAAGATTTTCTATGCATTGTCATTTTTTTTTTCAATACATTATGAGCACTTAACTATAACCACGTGGAATGAAAATCAATCTCACACAGTCATCTTCAAATAGCATACTGCCATTTTCAAGCAGCCTACAGTCATTTTTGTAAGCCAAGTATGTGTTTCCATATAGCACATATATAAAAAATTTGGATGTTGGGAGTGGTAGTGCAGATACAAGAAAACAAAGTTCCCAAAGTTTACCTGATTTCATGATGGTTATCTAAACCAATGAATGGAAGGTAATTTAATGAAAAATGGAATTTGAGAAAAGTTTGCAAATGGATGGATACTGCTCTCACACCAAGTACAACAAATTATGAATACAGAAGTTGGAAGTAGTAGAAATCTTGTGTCATGGAAAAGTGCAGCAAAGAAGTGAAGTTTTAAGTTTGCTTGTACTAGGGAAAGAACATACTATCTCTTTCTTTACCTAAGGATAGGTAAAATATTCAGTTTGGGGGAGATTGTGGGTAAACAAGTAGCACCTAGTGCAACATCCTTAAGGTAATTCGTGACATAATACACACAACCAATCATCCTATTTTACCATCCTATGAGTTCATTTTTTCTTGGAAAAATATTTATGGCTTTAAAATGATATATATTGCACTTGTCCCTCCACAATCCATTGGAAATGTGATGGGTCACATGCTCTGTTCAAACCAAGACCCAATCCCATCACCGAAGGTGGAGTCTTAGCTTACAATCATCTATTTTATTTCTAATGTCTTTTGAAGATGATATGAATGTCATTTAATTTTCTCCGGCATTGCTCTACATTGACATTAAATCCTATATCCAGTCAACAGTGAACAGATCTATTCAAGTTGCAGTCAAAACATTGGGAATGTGTTGATGCAATTATAAGATGTTTGGTTTGATAGTCGATATCTTCAAGAAGATCAATTTGTAAACTATTGATCCAAATTAGTGATGGATTGTTCACATTATTAAGAAGAGATTGTTTCTATGAAATTTTAAACACAGATGAGTGGATGTTTAGAGCAATTTTTGCAATCAAGTTCATGCTTTTATTTTCCCACTATTTTTGTCAAAAGTGAAAAAATGTATTTAAGGATATATTGCAAACCGTGAGCTAATTTTTCATGAAATTTTGGTGGAAGAAGCATCATGGTAAGAAGAACAAATGTGACAAGTTTCAGTTCAATCCAGTGCACGGTTTTTGAGAAACTGACCATAATCACCTACAACTAATTTGCATTTTTCTTGAAATCCGTGATGTGGGTTTCTCTGATTTTTGGTCTGGATATGCATTAGAATGGTAAATACTTTCTTGAAAATTTTCAGCCAAACATAGTTTGTATTTTGTGAAATATTGGTTCAGGAAGTTTAGCTGCAACACATCTTTATTCATGTGTGTCTACAAAAGTGCATAAATTGACATGAGCTTATCTTGTAAATGATAAATTGAATTCTCATGGATTTTGGACAGGAAGTGCATAATATCAATATGAAAAAACCTGGTAAATTTCATCTCAATCCAATGCATGATTTTCCAGAAAATGGCCATAATCACCTTCAGCCAATTTGCACTTTTCTCGAAATCTGTGATGTGGTTATCTCTGATTTTTGGTGTGTAGCTGCATTGGACTAGAAAAAAACTTCCAGCAAAATTTCAGCCAAACCCAGTTTGTCATTTGGGAGACAATGACTTCGGAAGTGTTCTACTCAAAAGGCTACGACTCCGCTACATTTAGCGCTCTTTGGCTGTCACTCCACTAAATTTAGCACTCTTTGGGTTACGATTCTGCCAAATTATTTGCTAAATTTAGCACTCCTTGGGATGCAAATCCGCCAAATCATCCGCTAAATTTAGCGCTCTTTGGGCTGCGACTCTGCCAAAATATTCGCTAAAATGGCTATGACTCTGCCAAATTTTCTACTAAATCCTCCGTTAAGTAGCTGGGACTCCACCAAATTTTATGCTAAATTCTCTACTAAGTAGATGACTCCGCCGAATTTTATGCTAAATCCTTCGCTAAGCAGCTGCGACTCCGCCAATTTCTGTTAAACTTTCCATTTCTTCCGGCTAAAACTATGCCAATGGTAAAATCAAAGCAACAATTGATTGAGTCTTTCTAGTTTGGATGCTACATAGGTTTTGGGTTGCATGAGAATCACGGGGACTTCACTTAGTGAACCTCTCACATAGCACATGCAATCATGGGATTTTAAAGAATACCCTTAATTTTGAGAGATATCGACCCAAAATATTTTTGTTGAAACCCCCTCCCAATACTTAAAACCTGCTCCCCACCCCTTTTTATACCTCAATCCTTATAAACCACCCTACCCATCCCCACCTTAAACCCCTCACCCCCCCAATACCTGCAATATATTGGTTCAATTTTTTATCATTTTAAAACCCACAATATGAACTAAGGTGATAGGATATTGGCCAACAAGTGAAGCCCCCATGATGAGAATATGCAACAAGTTCAGCTTAGGGGGGTTGTTGGGTCATGGATTTGTCCATATTTTCATCACATATCGACATATATTTCATCCCTTTTCTTCATATTATTATCCATTTATCATTCTATTTTCCATCCATTTGTTGTAATTGCCCGTAAAATATCACATTACTTCCATTAATGCTTTAGTGGTTAATCATGATTATTTTCCTTTATTTTTAATGAATTGAAAACTATTATGCATAATTTTACTAATGATAGTTTGTGGAGTGATTTGTCATGTACAGGACAGTCACATCTAGCTATTATAGCCTTAACAAAAAATGCATGCCATATAAGAACACCTTGATTCGCATCTCTATTTTCAGGAAGATGGAAATTGATCTCGCAAATATGAGACATGGGTTTTGTGCGTAACAGCCACATTTACCTAAATTGTGAGGAAATTTCCAAACAAATATATTGTTTAGGATATACAGCTGGTTCTCTAAATGTGCAATTCTCATATTTGCTGTTGCGACGGGTTTTCCAAATTAGCAAATTTGTTGAAACAGATCACAAGTTGGGGATTTGGTTTCTCATTCTCCTGAGATAATTTTATGTATAAATATGTAATAAATCTCATTGAGGGGGAGGAGGAGATAAAATTAATTTTATGCTGTAGGATTTGATCCAGACTCTATTGTAATACTTTCATTATGATAATACATGCTGACAGTTTCTTAATTCTGGAGTTGTAGATTTTCATTGTGGAGATCTAGCTCTGCTCAGTGGAGGAAGGACCCTCTTCCCTGAGCAGATGCTGGTAGTGTTGATTGTAAGTGTGTTATTGTTTAGATTTTCTTATTATTTTGTTCATGCTTCCATTCATTATATTTATCATAGTTGTATGCTTTCATTAATTAGATTTGTCATAGTTGTTGTGTTGTTAATTCATTTGATACATCGTTGGCCAACATAACACTTCTTTTAGATTTATGCAATTAGATCATGTTTCATAGGAATAGATTTTGTTTGAAGTGTGTTATATTTACACTTTGGTTTCATGAATATGTTTTAGGTTTGATTTATTTTCAAGCATGTGTGATCTAGTCTACAAATAGTTTTGATTTCATACCAATAGATCTACAATGCCAGGTAGAAATTGTGCTTGCATAGATATTGCACGATAGCTTTGAAATAAAAGACTTCCTCGGGTTGATAATTTATGTTTGGGAGTTTTCGCTATTTAATTAATTAGACAATTAAATCCGACCAACAGATGTGAAGGAATATGATACCACAAAGGCTATTAATGATGTTACTGCTATAGCCCACTGCTATGAAAATGATGATTAATCGTAAAAAAAAAATGTACATCTTAAGATAGGAAAAATGTAAATGCATTGAAACATTTCCCAATCCATTTAGTTTTGACTCTACTAATAAAAGAGCATTATACCATTTGGTTGTAGATAAACAATTCCATGGATTCAAGCGGCCAATAAAAACTAAAACACAAAATCCAACTTGTAAGGAATAATGGATGTCCAGTTTGTTGCATGGGATCAAACTTGAAACTGAAGGATGTGAAGGAACATGATAACACAAAGGCCATTAATGATTTTATTTCTATATCCCACTGCTATGGAAATAATGACCAATTGTAAAAAAAAAATGTACATATCTCAAGATAGGAAAAATGTAAATGCATTGAAATACTTCCCAATCCATTTATTTCTAACTATTACTCTACAAATAAACCTTTTAGTTATAGATAAAAAAAGCGTTCTTTTTGGTCATTCACACCAAAAAGAAAATCCATGTAATAGTTGTTGAATTTTGAATATTAAAATACATAAACATAATTCTCAATAAGATGGAAAACAATAAACTTAACCCAGGTAGTATGAGTAATTTTCATTTTATTTTGATGTTTTCCACTTTGTTTTTATCAAAGAAAATGAGCACAACCCAACATCATTATCCATTGACATGTGTTTTAGTTCTCTAGAGGATGTAAAAAAAATTAAATATATTGGAAAATGAGTGGCCTACAAATCCACTGGTTGTGGTTGAAGTACACGAGGTTGGTAAGGAGCAGAGTAACCCACAAAATGAGGGATACAGTTCCAGGGATCTTACCCGAGTCTTTGTTTCTTTCTATGAGACTTGGTTAATAGTGTTTCTCCATAATAATACTGAAATGCCATTGGAGTAGTGGTTAGTGACACTCCACCAATTGGACTATGTCGATGCAATTGTGTTATTTTTCTGGAAGGCAAGCCAACTTTACAAGAAGTGAGTGAAAGTGAATGAGGAGTTAGAAATAAGCTCGTACCATGAATTTTGAATACCAATGCTCACATTTGAAAATAAGTATCGGCTATCTCTAATGATGACATGTACATGAGTTGAGTTATGTCCCATTTTTTCTCAAAAAACATCGATTAAGAGAGACTGAAAATGGTACCTCACCCATCCATAAGAAAAAATTGCTAACTTCTCCCATGATTATAGACCTATCTCTTTATGCAATCTTATTTATAAAATCATTTCCAAGATCATTGCTAATAGATTGAAAGTTGAAAATTCAAATAAAGATACAAAAAGATATTGCTAACAGAGGAAATGTTGAAAATGAAAAAATATACATATAATCAACTACATTATGATAATTTTGCCAAGAAACATGATATTATTAGGGATGTACATTGGCAAGAAAACTGGAAAAAGACACAGGGGTAGGTGAGAATAAGAAAAATCCTACTACATCCCTGATATCGTCTAATAATAAAGACATGAAGATGCTCAATTCATTTTAGGTTGGGCTTAAAAAGCACAATTCATTATCAACATCTAAATCTAACATTATGAGATCCATACTAAAGATAAAGAAGCCTACAAGCCATTTTGAGGACCATTTGAGGTTTGATGTTGCTGGTGTAGTGCCTATAAGCCATTTTGAAAAACATTTGAGGTATGATGTTTCTGGTGCAGTATCTTTAATAACTGAGCCAGAGTTGAAGACAACAAAGAGATATTTTAAAAGGTTGTTAAAGAGTGAAACCAATATTCATAATGATGGAGACAATATTTTGAATTTTTCTTCTTATCTTGAATAAATTAGGATACAATCACCAAATACAGGCATTATTTTAGAGAAGACCATGAGTGAAACGAAGTTTGGTAAAAAAAGGCAAAGCATGGAAATAGAAATTAGAGGTTCTCGATTAGTGCTTGAAAGTGAGTTCCTAGATCGTAGCTAAATAGTGACAGATAACATTGTCAACAATTTTGAATCTTTTAAACATGGAAAAACTGAAGAGAGAATTCAGGTTTTAAACTGTAAAGAAAATTTGAAGAGTGAAAAATATTTTGAAAATATTCACGAAAATTATGTTCCTAAGGTCAAATATCATGTGCTTTCTACATTTGTGACTAAATAAAATGAAGTTAGGGTAGTTACAAACACTTATTTGCATCTGAATTCCATTATGAAGAAGAAAAGAAAGCTCTTGAAGAAACATAATTCAGGGTTATCAACTCTACCAGAGAAATCAAATAATCAAATAAAGTAAAATATTTGCATGGAAGAAGAAAATGTTCTTGAAGTATTATTTGGAGTAGATCATCGAAAGAAAAGGACATAGATCAAGGCAAGGAAACTTAACTTTGATGAACATTTTGATTTGGTAAAAAGGGAAAGAATTGAAGCTGAAGGTGAGAACAAGAAAATTGTAGAAGGATCGAATAAAGGAGTCATAACAAGTGCTAATGACAATAATGGAGAAAATATGGCATCCGATAATGCTTGCGTATTAAATGAATGCCATTTGAGAACTAATAATATCTTAAGTTCTACCAGTCTTGAAACTGAAGCTAATTTTCCACATGGGAAGATGTCTTCAATCATTATGGAAAGGCATATGTGTTTTCCACCAAAGGATGATAAATATCATTTGTGAAGTAGCCTACCCGGTGATGAAGTTTCCCTGCCTCCCTTTGTACGACGTCACTGGGCTCAGGAAGCTATGTCTTCATGTGTTGCAGAGGCTACTGTTACAAAGAGAAATTCCTATGGCTTGGCGTACCACAACAGACAACTTGACTCCAGAAATCAATCCTTTCCTATATGCAAGAGAAGCCAAATATCTAACACTAAAGGATCTCGATTCGTACCTTATTCTGGACGGTTGATGTAGATCCCTGTTGAGCTTTTGCAATCTTGCTTGTATTAGCAATTTGCTTCCTCAAAATTCAGCAAACAAGACAAGCATGCTATATATAATTGTGTTAGACCTACTATAGCATATACAATCAATAACATATAAGCATTTAAAAGCATCCATGGATCAAAAATTCATTTAAATACACATTATTGGATAGGAAAAGATATTTCTATTGATATAAAACAGAGATTACAATAGTGACAACCTCTGTCGGCACGTCTGTGAATTGGGGAAACCGAGTCCCCCACTTGGGCCTCCACCACTTCAATCCTCCATCTCTCTATAGCAAGCTCACAAGCAAAAGGAAAGCTTGGGAAGAGCACAAAGTGCTCCAAGGGACAAAGGGATGCAGACACAAGTATAAGCTATGGCAACAATGGACTATAATTTTCTTGCTCTTCAATTCCTCCCCTTTCAATGTATCCAAAGGGTTCCTTATATAGCCCTTCAATGGGGTAATGGAAGGTCGAATCCGAGTGATCTCAATGCATATGGAAGGCCAAGAGACAAGTGACTCGGACCCACATCAAGGAAAACTCCAAAATCATTTGGTATTTTGCACACATCCTGACGTACGTAGGTTTAAGGATCAAATCCCCGTATATATGCGAGAAAGGGATTAAAAGTCGCATATGGAAATTATTGCATGTTTTTAGGGATGATCTTGGAAACATAAAATGTACAAAAATGGTCCATGGGGTCTAAGGAGTATGCATAGGGACAGGGAAGGCCATAAAAGTGTGATCCACCATGTGTGGTAAAATCAGCTATAACAGATGCCCCCTAATGTGTGAGGTCAGAGGGGTCATACGATGGCCAAAATACATTATGAGTCCATCCCAGAAGTGGAGTGATGAAGAACCCAGTGGAAGAACCATCCATCCAATCAATACAATACAATGATCAACCTCTGCACATAACTGCAAGTAGATGTAGCAGTCCCGGATACATAAGAGTACAATGGCCATGAATAGGAATGATACAAAATATGACATGTGTGGTCATCACCACGTACAATATAGATATCTTAGAATCTCCATGATGAAGATAAAAATAGGATCATGATCTCCATGAAGGCTGAAGATATATAATGGATCAAGATCTCCATAATGGCTGGAAATATTTGACATATACTGGAATCAAGTCACGAGAGCTGACATCTCATGAACACTGGCACGATCAAGGAGGTAGCATATATAAGATGCCACCAATTTGGAAGGTATTCTACACAAAACACTACGAGTACATGTCCTACTATGTGAATAGAGGTGTCGAGGTCGAAAATAGTAGTCCATCGTCTAATTACCGGTCATTAATGTATACCGTTAACAGACGTGAGATCACCCACTGATAATGAAAATGGGAATCAAGATACTAGAATGAAAACTAAAAAGTGTGAATAAATGTGTTGAGGTCGAACACTTTAGAGAATCCATCGATCAGGGGACATTGATGTATTCCCAAAAAAATGTCGATGGCGGGAGAACCTGCCACTGATGATTGCAAGTCTCAAGGCACTCAAAAATGACTCTAGATTCCTATCCTAGAATAAATGATCTGAAGTTGATGGGATGAAATCCACTGTAAGGAGGGAATTAAGTCATCCCCCATCATCCAACATAAGGTACTCAACAAAGCTATATAATGTGGAAGGACTTGATCATAATGTGCACGAACCAGTAATTGTACCGGGAATGACCGACATGCAAAGTCAAGATAACTGAGGAATGGCCGACTCAGGTTTCAAATTCCTTCAAACAAGATCATAACAGTGAATGGTGATTGAATGTAGGTAGCATAGACTCGATATACAAAACTAGGACATCTCTGCGACACAGGAGGCATCGACAGAGGCTCCATAGGGACTGGAAGCTTAACCAGTCGATGGAGATAAACTCAGAGAGCTGAATACAGCTCCTAAAGTCAAAATATTACCCAACCAACGGATGTGATATATAGTGCTCTGTTCGAAGGCGACACGACTCGACTGATGCCAAAGATAACATCTTTTCTTATTCGGATTTTTGGTTTTTTGATTTTTCGGACTTTTTCAAATATTTTGAAAATCTTGAAAAAGAATTAAAGTTCTTTATAGTTACAGACTAGGAGGAGACGAGTGTCAATGGGAAAAAAAATAGTTCCAAGCAGCGGAACATACCTATGCTCAATGCAAGGACACATGTGTAGGATAGAGACACTCGAGGGAAAGTCCCCTCCCAGTAAAAATAGGGAATCAAGCTGCAAAGGATATACAAAATGGCTCTACGTGGCTAGACATGAGACAAGCTCGGGCTATATGGCTGATACTCAAAGTTAGGGAGTCCGGAATAAGGCTCAATGAGGCAGGCAAAGTTCATGAAAATTCAATTGCAACTTGACATAAGGGAGTCCCGAGGGAAATAGGCTAGCAAAAGATGAAGAGGAGTATGAGGCTCTTGCGAAATGTCATGGCAATACTATACAATAGACTCCCACACCCTAAAGGACAAAGTGTTGGCATGGGCACCAAATGCAAACAAGGAGCTAACTAGGGCACCCATGTAAAGTCAAACTCTACCATTCACATCATGCCACTTCTAAAACAACAAGAAGGTTCCGTGATAGGATAGAATGGGTTCATACTTAAGGTTATAATGAAACGGCCATAAGGTCATGCAAAATGCAAATGGAGGTGAAATCTAACCTATATGCCAGTTTAAACATCATACATGAGATCGACACAAACAGGTCAAAACAATGGTCGAAACGATGCTCAAAATGGTCTCCTACATCATCATATTAGTTAAAAACGGTCCAAAAGGGTCAGAAACGGTTCAAAACTATAGAAAGTGGGTAAATATTTTCAAAAATTTGAAAATTTTCTATAAATAGTAAAAAATTCAAAACATTATATATCATTTGAAATTTTTACCCAATTGAGCTTAGAAATTCAAGTGCAAATTTCGGGAGTTTCGTTTGGCAGAATTCGACACCATTTTTTCTAGGTAACTTCCCATGCCCTGTTCTTCCATTTGCATGTAAAGTTTTCCAAATTCCACGGGCAAAATAATTTTCTAGGAAATTCTAAGATATGCGCTTCAGCCCATACAGAAATTGAGGGTTTTTCCACGTATAGGGCTGGCTATACACGGAAAAATAACCCAAAGTTGCGTACATACGCGGCTGTTTTACAAACAGACATGTATGCGGCCATGTTCAATGTTTTTTAAGACAAATAATGACCAAAATTCAATGTAAATGTGTAGGATGGTTCTAGAATGGAGGGAGAGAGAACACGAGGATGTAGAAGAGGCTGTATGGGGTGATCTAATGGCTCAACAAGCTCTTTGTGCATGTGGGCTCTACAAGTTTTGGTGTGTTGGTTGGAGACTGGGAAGATCTTATAGAAACAGCCTTACAGGAAGTTGTGCTACCTTTGAATCAAGAAGGCCTAGAAACCCCTCACAGTTCTCCTGCTCATACTCCAGTTGGTTCACCTACTCACTCTCCACCAAGACTCATGGCTGGCATAAATGCAAACCAACCACCTAACCCACCAAATCCGCCACCTGCATGGAGAGCCAGATCACCCTTAAACCTGACCCCTTCGTTACATGATTTTCCTCAATCCTTTGAAAAGTTGCTGCCTAAATTCGACCCCAATGAGAAGATACTAGTAGATGATCATCTGCAGAGTTTTTAATTGGAAATAGAAGGATTGAGGGCTAGGGGGCATGAAGATGTAGTCTGCAGACTGTTCCCACATACCCTTAAAGGAGCTGCAGCATCATGGTACTTTGGGTTGCCTGCTAATTCTATCCCTGATTGGGATACCTTCGAAAGTATTTTCAGAAGTAAGTATGCAACTCAGAAAACTCATGCAGCTCTCATGAAAGGGCTGTGCGCGCTGAAGAAAGAAAGAAAAGAAAAGGTGCACAGTTTCACACAAAGGTTTGCAGCCTATCTCAAGAACTTCTCTGAAACAGATAGACCTTCAGACAAAGTTCTGATTGAATATTATACTTCAGTGTTAGGCCCTGATTTGGCCATGTTTTCCAAAGGCAGGGCCAAGCCTACATTAACGGAAACCTATGAAGAGGCTGAAATCGTGGAAGCTGAAAGAGAGAGTATTGAAGAATATCCAGAGCAGTCAGGAGAAAAGGGTGCGGGAAGAAAAGCCTTATTGTTTACAAAGCCAAAGGAAGAAAAGTCGCCTGATTTGGAAAATATGGCCAAAATGATGCAGAAACTTTCCAGCAAAATCATAGATATGGAGAAAGAAAAGGAAGCGCAAAATTTTATAAGCCATATTATAAGAAAAGTGAGGATAACCATCAGTCTCAACCTCCTCCTCACAATGCTGCATCTATGAATTTAACAGAGGTAGGCTTGGACGATTTTTGCACTTTACACTAATAGCCACACTTTGAAAAGAATTGTCTTCAATGGATTAATTCGATGACGTTGGTCATGAATCAACTGTTAGATTCTAGATTAATAGAAGAGGGAGAAGAAGAAAGAAAATATACTTCTACTTCTACTTCCACTAAAGAGTAGGAAGAAGAAACCATGGTTTTATGGAATTCTGTCTCATTATTTGACGCTGAAGAAGAAAAGAATCAGGGGTACAAGGACATTGTGGAAACCAACGTAGCCACAAGGAGCCAGGGGACGGTTAAAGAAGACAGTCTTATACTCCCAAAGATTAAGAGGTTACAAAGAAATATTAAGAAGAAATTTCAAAATAACTCCTTGGCTGACAAAATTCCAGAATTCACTATTACCAGCCAAAGTTCTAGACAGAATGATACAACGGCCAAGCCAAATGAAGGTAAGGAGAATGCTGATAGACCTCATCCCACAGAATAGCAGATGGATTATGACATTGTGGAGGATTTAAAGAAGATAAAGGCGAATGTTCCACTATTTGAGATGTGCAAAGTGCCACAACAAAAAGAAAGGTTGTTGAGGGCCCTTGAAACATCAGATGAGAAGACGCCCACTAACAATCAACGAGAAGAAGAAGAAGAGATTGGAGAGAACAACAGTGGAGGTAAGTCCAAGCACAAGCATCCACTTTTCCTCCTTACTTTTGAAATCTTAAACTACAATGTACATAATTGCTTGGTAGATTCAGGGGCAACTATTAATGTCATGCCGATATCTGTCTATAAAAGAATCAATGGGCAGCCTAAGCCATCCCCGTGGAGAGTAGTTCAGTTGGACAGGACAAATGTGAAGGTAATTGGTGAGATGGAAGATGTCCTCGTCCGTCTGGCTTCAAATGATAAAGTATGCCAGGTCATTAATATTGTGGTGGCTGATATACCAAATGCATACGGCCTTATCCTGAGCAGAGATTGGTCGACCAAACTTAATGGATATTTCGCTTCTGATTGGTCACATCTGTGGTTGCCATACAAAGGAAGTCCAAACCAAATTAAGGTTTTGAGGGAGCCTCACATGAAGTACAATGTTACCCGACTTGAAGATAAGAATGAACCTGTGGATTCTGTATTGGGTAACTATTTTATTGAGTTGGAACCAGGTAATTACCAAGCAGAAGAAGCCAGCAACACATTTGATGCCCAGCCTGATCTCCTTCGTTTCTCACAGGCTGATGAGATTGACTGTAAAATAGTAGACTTAGCAGTAGAAGTAGATTCTTTTTCAGTAGTTAATGATTTTTGGACTTTATTTTTCGATGGCTCCAAGACATTAGAAGGGTCAGGGGATGGCTATGTCCTGATTGACCCACAGCAGAATAAACATTTCCTTTCATGTAGATTAGAGTTTGAGTGTACTAATAATACAGCTGAGTACGAAGCACTGGTGCAGGGAATAAGAAGGCAAT
Source organism: Pseudotsuga menziesii (assembly GCA_001517045.1). NCBI lineage: Eukaryota > Viridiplantae > Streptophyta > Pinopsida > Pinales > Pinaceae > Pseudotsuga > Pseudotsuga menziesii. The sequence continues at coordinate 101,834 of LPNX010697916.1, forward strand.
TGAATTAAAGGTAAGTAATCTAAAAGTTTTTGGGGATTCTGAAATTATTGTGAAACAAATCCGGGATCAGATACATTGTATTTCTCCCCACCTAAAATCTTACCAGAATGAGGTATGGAATTTGCTGAAATATTTTAATGCATTTAACATTCTATCAATTCCAAGAATAAAAAACGCAGCTGCTGATCTATTGGCCACATCAGCCGCTAGACTCGTACCCACTAATAATCGATGTTCTATTGAACTGCTTTTCAGGCCCTCTGTACCTGATATGATTACGAACCTACGAGTGTTCGATGATGACCAGCAGATCATATAATGTTTAACGAATTATGAGGTGTTTAAAGGAGCGATCATAGAGGATGAAGAACATCAGGCCGAGATGAAATATGACAATTTCATTCCTAAAGGAGTCAGAACGTTGGAAAAAATGTTCGATTTAAATGAAAAGTTCAGAAGACCAGCCAACGTAAAGACCCACAGCTCATCGCTATAGTTCGAGCTGATAAATTTGGGGACTGAAGCGGCTCCTAAGTTCGTGAATCTCAGCAAATGCTATTCGCCAACAGAGAGAGACAAATCCATCAGTCTATTTAAACAATATAAAGATGTTTTCACATGGACGTATGAAGACTTGAAAACGTATGATACTAGTATCATCAAACACGTCGTCCCCATTAGAGCAAGCGTCAAGCAATACCAGCAGCCGTTGAGAAAAATGCATCCAAAGTTAGAACCGCTGATTTAGAGTGAAGTGAAGAAATTATTGGATGCTAGAATCATTTTTAAAGTCAGACACTCTGAGTGGGTGTCAAATCTGGTACCAGTTAGAAAAAAGTCTGGAGAAATCAGACTCTGCATGGATTTTAGGAATCTAAATCGTGCTTCTGATAAAGATAACTATCATGTCCCACCCATGGAGCAGCTGCTGCAGATGGTTTCAGGTTCTGAACTGTTTTCATTATTAGATGGTTTCTTTGGCTACAATCAAGTATTAGTAGCCGAAGAAGACAGATTAAAGACAACGTTCAGAACTAAATGGGGAACCTTTTCTGGGGAACCTTTTCTTATAGAAGGATGCCTTTTGGGCTGATTAATGCTGGAGCGACTTTTCAGAGGGCTATGGACATAGCTTTCCGTGGATTGATTGGACGAAGTCCTGTAGTGTACCTTGATGACATTTTCAATTTTCTCAAAGAAAAGAGAAGAGCACGTGTTTCACTTAAAGCATATTTTCGAATGATGGCGGAAATACAACATCTCCCTCAATCCTAAGAAATGTGTGTTCGCTGTCACGGAAGGCAAGTTGCTGGGTCACATAGTTTTAAAGAAAGGAATCTCTATAGATCGAGAAATAATCAAGGCCATTGAACAAATCCCCTTGCCCCACAATAAGAAAGGAATGAAATCGTTCATGGGAACCATAAATTTCGTACGAAGGTTTGTGCCTGATTTCGCCTAGACTGTTAAGCCACTGCAGCAGATGGTCAAGTAGAATGTACAATTCAAGTGGACTAAACTTGAGAAGAATGCTTTCAGCCAAATTAAAACTGTTGTTACACATGCACCCTCCTTGAAAATCCCAGACTTTGACAAAGACTTTGTTCTATATACATTTGGATCCGATGATTCACTGGCAGCTGTGCTCACCCAGAAAGAAGAAGGGGGTGATGAATTCCCAATCTCCTTTATGAGTACTGGCCTACAAGAGGATGAATTAAACTACCCAGCCATTAAAAAGCAAGCTTACGCAGTATTTAAAGCAGTAAATCATTTCAAGCCTTATATATTAAATAATCGAACCAAGGTAATAGTTCCCTACCCAGCCGTAATATCTGTTCTTATACAGAAGGAATTAGGAGAAAGAAGAGGTAACTGGGTAACAGCTCTTCAAGAATATGACCTTGAATTCAAGCCATCCTCTATAGTTAAAGGTCAAGGGTTGTGTAAATTGATGACTAAAAGTGGGAACAATAAAGAGCAGGCCTGGGAGGATGAGGTCGAATTACATATAATGGAAGTATGTCCTTTATTTACATTTCCCGAGTCTTGGTATAGAGACCTTGTGCACTACTTGCAGGCAGGTCTGTTACCTAAACATTGGAATTCCAAGCAAAGAAGAGCGCTACGTCTTAAATCAAAATCTTATCAAATTGTGGAAGGGGTATTGTTCAGAAAGAATTATGACGGGGTTCTTCTCATATGCTTAGAAAAGGAAGATGCGAAGAAAGTGATGGCAGAATTGCATGACAGTCCTGCTGGGGGACATTATTCAGGGGATACCACAGCTCACAAAATCCTCAGGGTAGGTTACTACTGGCCTACGCTCTTTAGAGACACACACGCACATGTCAGGAAATGTGATATTTGTCAAAGGTGTGGTGGGAGACAGCCTAAAGCAGCAGTACCCCTAAAGCCTGTGATGATCACAGAACCATTTGAGTAATGGGGGCTGGATATTATTGGAGAAATAAAACCAAATTCATCTCTGCAGCACAAGTACATTCTGACCGCTATGGATTATTTCACTCGCTAGGTCGAAGCTATTCCGCTGCACAAGATTAATGAAGACGAAGTCATCAGCTTCTTACAAGACCACATCATGACCAGGTTTGGAGTTCCAGTTTCGTTAGTTTTTGATAATGCCAAGTACTTTTCATCAATTAAATTGACTGCTTTTGCTCACGATAAAGGGATAAAATTTCATTATTCTGCTAATTACTATCCACAAGGAAATGGCCTGGCTGAATCCTCCAACAAAAATCTGATTAGAATCTTAAAGAAGACTGTAGTAGAAAACCAGATGAGTTGGCACTCAGCATTACCAAATGCCTTTTGGGCTGATAGAGTCACCCCCAAGTCTGCGATTGGACTGTCTCCATATACCCTCGGCTATGGAAAAGAAGCTATTCTTCCTCCCAATATCATGCTACCATCTTCCATACTAGCTCAAGAGTCTAGAGGGTCGGATGATGAAGTTTTACAAATAGGAATATATAATCTCCTGAAAGCAGGGGAGGCTAGATCCAAAGCTAAAGAGTGCTTTAAGCAAGAACAAGAGTCAGTTAAGAGATGGTTTGACAAGCATAAGTCTAGGACAAAAGACTTTGAAGTAGGAGACTTAGTCCTCAAATGGGACCACCCCCGTGATGAGAAAGGAAAACATACCAAATTCCAGCAGTTGTGGGTAGGCCCTTTTTAGATTGCAGCCAAGATTGGTCCTTCTACTTACAAGTTGCAAGATCTGCAGGGGTGGGAGGAGAACCTACCAATAGATGGTTTGGTTCTCAAGCCTTATTTTTCCTGAGTTTGTTTGATTTCTTCTGTCTTGCATATAAATAATTCATCTGGTTTTCTTTTGAGCCATGTTTTCAGTTTGTTTTAGTTTGTTATTTATTTTCAATAAAGGGGACGAACCTGCGGTTGCATGGAGAACATCAGAATTTTTGGGAGTGATAAACAATTTAGTGATCAGACTGTGGGTTGCTGTTTATATTAAATATTTTCTTCCAGCTTAGTTTTTTTCTCGAATAATTCTGTGTGCATTGAAGTCCTGCTTAACCCCTGTAGAATAAACCGGATTCAAAGAGTCCGGAATACTATGTTGAGGCTCCATCCACGTCACATTTAAATAGTTCTAAGGAGCGATAGCAAAGGACCCATGGAAAGGAGCAATGGAAAGGAGCAAAGTGAACAGTATGTTAAACACAAATGATCCCATGCCAAGAAATGAATGCCTGAAGGTAAATAAAGTGTAAAAAATCCTATGAAAGCATCATAAATCAAAGCAGGTGCTGAGTCATAAGTACTAAATTGCCAAAAGATCCTCTCCGTCCGTGAGCTGAAACTTGAAGTTTACCACTCACACAAAAGGACACTATGGGATAGAGGATCCTTAATCAAAATTCAGTAAGAAAGGCATGTAATCAAACTTATATGAAAAGGGACAAAAGTCCAAAAGCACAAGAAAAGTGTTTAAATGGCATGGGAATAAGGAACAAACAAATATTTCTGTTTACCACATGCTACAATCCTGTGGCATCCAAAGCTATTAGCCACCTGAAGACAAAGGTAATAATGAAACTCATCCTCTGGCCTCAGCATAGTTATCTAGAATTAACGATTCTGGTTTCCATTCTCCCTAATTGGACTGTCATCAATGATTAAGGGTACACACTTCGGTCATTTGAGAAATCCATATTGCTGGAAGAATTCAATATGATGTTTTGCTGTTAAACATTCTGTCACTCAAAGTTTAATCACCCAGAGATCTAGGTTCACCAGGTAATCGCCAATTGTTGCAGCTGCAACTTTTCTCCCCAAATTTCTTAAATTTTGGACCCCTCCTCATGATTTTGCTTTGGTCATTGAATCCTTTGAGTTGCTGCTCTGTGTTTTATTTTTTAATGACTACAAAATCTTAACTCTGGACCAAGGATCGGATTTTGATTGCGTTGGAGTTCATGGTGAGTCACAACTTTTAAGTTTGTTTTTGCTTGTTGATCAAACCAGTTGTCTTTGCTGTGGTTGTCGTTGCGGAAGTATGACAGAGTCTCTGTCTGATGTTGATTTGAAAAGCTGACCAAAACACTTAAGTAATTTTTGTTAAAATCGGCGGCTGTTGGCCTTTTCCCATCCGCCGTTGCGGCTCCAAAAAGATGTTTTGCCATCCGAAGTGGGAATTTCCCCGACTGCCGATGTGCGTTAGATTTTTCGTCGCATGTCCGAAGCCGTTACTCTTCCGCCGTTGCATCCGGGGAATCCTTTTCCCTTCCGATGTCAAGTTCGTCCGACTTCCGATTAAGTTTTCCCGCCCGCGTCGCGTGTCTTCTAGCCTTCTTTTTTCCACCGTTGCGGCTCTCAAATTCTTTCGGCTTCCAAAGTTCAAATCCATCCGACTTCTGATTAAAGCCTCTCTTGCCTGCATTTATCTTGTCCGTAACTTGGGTTTTCTTCCGTCGTTGCGGCTGGGAAAGCCTCTTGGCCTCTGGTGTTATTTCCTTCCGATTGCCGACTTTAAGTTTTCCCGCCAATGAGTTTCCTGTTGACCTCCGGAGGCTAGGTTTGTCAGGCCCGTAGGTAGTGCGCCTTACCATTTCCTTGTGGAATAGTCATTTAATTGATAATATTTGCTGCTTTTGAATGATGTTTGTCAATTGATTGCAGGTGGTTTTTTGAGAAGGCCGGTCAGTAGACCATGGTGTGGAGAAAGACGGACTGTTTAGCAGAAGTATAACTGAAGCTAGGGGGATCTCCAAGAGAACCATGGGAGTAAAAGACGAAACCCAGAGTAATAAATGCATGGATCCAAGAAACTGATCAGTTATCAAGCGACCCATGATTGCATGCAGACAAGATATAGTAATGTGAAGCGTTTGAGAAACGAAAAGATGATGGGTCTGAGGGAAACTAAAGGGGTGGGGTAATTGTAGTTTAAATATTGGAAAGGAGGACTTAGAAAGGGCTTTTCCCCTGAAAAAAATTGGTAAACTCTTTCTCTTGTAAGAGGAACCACTTTGTTTTACAGTTAGAAAGTGCAATTTTTTGCCTGCCGGAGAGAGCGAAATGTGGAATATATCAATGCAACTGAATGAATAAAGTTGAAGAGGAACTATTTTGTTTTCAGCTATGTTTTATTTACTGTGAGAGTATTTAACTTCCTGAACCTATGTTCTTGTTGAATGTTCTTCAGTATCTTTTGCGATGTTTTCCACTGTGAGTAATAAATGTTGTTCATAAAATAATCGACTATCTGGTTGTTTAAATATCTGTAATTTTTCATGTGTCTTGAAAGAAATGCCAGCTAACTATAACTCTTCATAATGCATGTACACAATGTATTACTCACTTACAAGTGATAATCCTGCTCCCTAGGGATAGTTTAGATAGTTAGTTTCTTTTCCTTGTTGTCTGTGATTGGGATGCTAGTGAGTCTAAGACGAGAGGTAAGAACCTGCACATCACATTGTGACTGCTCCTCGCATCTTATCACCCTGCATGGTTAATTAGGCACTTACATATCATACATTAAGTCAAAAAATACAAAAAACTTGGTGGACCGGGCCGCAACCGATAAAACCTTTGTTTTGTTACTTTGACCTATGGTACCCGGACTGTGAACTGGACGGATTCTCTATACCAAATAGTCAACGGGCTAATTAGAAACGTTGATTGGGGAGAATCCCTTACTGTTGTCGCCTGTGAATTTCGGGGCCACAACAGATCCTCTTAGGGTGACTACAAAAAACATTGAATTTAATTGACCAGCAGACCTTAATTGACCATCTTGATCACCCTCAACAACACTTGATACTTTGCTAATAGATGTCGCATCAGGATTCAAATGCCCAATCAAAGTAGAACCATCATGATAAGAGAGGAAAAGTAATCTCTAGGCTGATGTGAAACACAAAGATATACCTTTTGACTGCACATCTCTACTGTGGAGATGGATAGTCTCTGCCAAAAAAGTATTTTTTTATTAATCTAAACTTATTTCTACAAAATAACTCAACAAAAACTCAAAAAAAGAATCAAATTGTTTAACATATTTTTATATTTAAGATAATCACATAAAAACTTTTTATTTAGATATACATAATAATCTATATAATCCACCTTCAAATAATTTAGAAACTGGAAATTGTTCGTAACCGCTAGACTTGATGAGATTTAGTCCTAAAATTATAAGATGGATAACTACCACTACTAAGTAACACAAATGTGTGGGAACATGGATGATATTTGAAAATAGAAAATTAATAGTGGACAAGAACACCGCAACTCTAAAATGTGGACATGACATGAAATGCTAGGAAATGGTCACATGTAATGCTAACGGGGAAGTAGGGAAGGCCATCTTTCTGTTGCTTATCTATTTGGATTCTACTTCATTTTGTGCCTGTTTCATCCTACAAGTGATTTGCACTGCAGGAAAGCAAAGCAACGCAAAAGGCAGCCGGGATATATAAAATATATATATATTTCTCCATATATATTTTTGTTTCAAGGCAGCTATGTGGATTGCGACTCGGCCGAATCTTATTGGCACCGCCTCTTCAGCTTTTGGCACTTATCTGACCAGGTGGCTACCTCGAAATCTAACCCTTTTCCTTGCATCTTTGGCCCATGGCCTTTTTGGGTATGTTGGTTCCTCTTGTTTTGTGTAATAATATATCATGGTTTTGAGGGTTTTTGTGATTTTGTACTTGGGTTTTGGGTTTTAGGACGTGGGTTCATCTCTTCTTTCCCACTGTGAGATGGGATTACATAGATCCTGACTTGATTTGAAAGGCAAGAATTTCTTGTATTGCAGGGATAATTGAAAGAAAAACCTAATGTCAATGGATAGCATTAAGGTTAGGCATCTCCCTCACACAAAAAAAAGGAACATACCTCTCCTCAAATTTTGTGCAATCTATGTATTTGTGGGTGTATATATCTATGCATTTAAAAGAATAGACTGTCCCTACTACTTTCCGCACCTCTACTTTGTGACATTTTTTTATGCAGAGTTTCTTGTCCATTTTAATCTATTTTATGCAGAGGAGGTAGTCTTATCCACACTAGGACAGAGGACAGAATCTCTTCCTATGGATCAAGATCCATAGACCAACGATTGAAATTTGAGATACAAGCTGTCAGTGCCCAGAAACCACAGACCACAGTGGGAGATTAAATCATGATCTTCCTTGAGTTAAAAGTGAAAGCCAAAGAAACCATTATCACAAGAGTAACTTTGAACTATGTTTCATCTGGGAGGCACAATGCCTCTGGATCCTAGACTCGAGAAGTTTTGAGCTTTGGCCATGCCCCCATAAATTTTCCAAACAGGAAATGATCCACAAACTGCAAAGCTTTCCTCTTTGGCCCAGTGAATTGTATGCTCAGCTTGGTTATATTTTCCAGCTTCTTGATAAACTGGGGTTGGCTTGCCTTTGATTATCATTCTAACTCTTTTTTGTGGTATCAGTAAATGTTCTCCAATAGGCAGCATTTACATCCCATTGGTTCTTGTTTAAATCCATGTCCATCTTTGGCGATCAAATGCAGGTCTAGAAAATCCATTACTGGCCCACATGAATTTGTTTCCCATTGGCTTCAGCGGGCCTACTAGCAGTATACCTCTTTTCACTGCACAAGATGGTGGCTAGTTTGAACCTAACCATGGGAAGAGATGAGGGGCTCCGGCTTCATAACAATTCTTCAGTAACAAAATTTCTTCTTGAAGAGACTGTTGTACTGTTAGATCTGTGCTTCTGCATCAATTTTTTATAAGAATTTAAATTTTTTCAAGTTTGATGATGTTAGGTCAGAGAAATGGACTGTCTTTTTTGGGAAATCCTTCCTTGTATTAATGAATACATTAACATAAATTTTATTTACTAATTCTTAGTCTCTTTATTTCATTTCCATTATTACTAAATTTGTGAATGCTTGAAAACTGTGGAATACGTAATTTTAATAAAGGAATTTTGACAAGTTTCATGTGTTTCAGGAGTTACACAAAGGAAGACATACATTTAGTCACAAAGTTAATATTGAAAAGAAGAAAAAAGGAAAAGAAGAATTGCCGATCATTGTTGTTGTTGAAGCTGTGGCTGTGGAAAAATGTCTGCAGCTCAAGATCCATTTTATATAGTCAAGGATGAGATTCAGGATTATGTAAGTTCTCTATCTATTTTTCAATTTCAATTTGAGCACAGCACTTGTACACTTTTTTGTACTTGGAAAAAAATCATAAATTCCATTCACAAGAGGAGAAATTACATTCTGTACATGCATACGACATTTTGCAACCATTTAAAAAATGGTCTCCAATTATCAAAGCCTAAATGTTCCATAAAGAAATTCTTGTTGGAGCGCTTCTAAAGCGTGATCTCCAAATCTCAAAATAAGCCTAATCAACCAGCATTAAAGCTGTAATGAGTTGTCACCAGTTTTAAATGAGATACATAGAGGGATCTCCAACATAGCACAGAGTCCCATTTATAGGCATCATGATACAAAAGTACATGAAATATCTGAAGTGACTTATTTCCCATCCCCCAGCCCAAAGAGAATTTTATCACCATGAAGAGGAAACCAGTAATCTGTTTGGACATGGAAAGATCGAACAGATTCCAGAAGTTGTCCATCTCTTGATTCCAGCACTTTCCAAGTTCCAGCTTCTAGTGTAAGATCGGCTTTGGAAAGGGAATCAACTTCCTTATTGTGCTCTATGGACGCATGAAAAAATGTGATGGTTGTAAAAGCAGATTGAAAACAATTAACTTACTGTAAACAACACTTATACACTTGCTTAACCTCATTGAAGTTTTTAACTTTTCTCTGTTGGATTTTGTTTCCCACACACTCTTTCTACATTACTTATTTAAAGGATTCAGATCTGTTTTCTTATGTCTCAGACCCTCAAATGGACCTATTTCAGTCCTTGATGTTCATTTGGTTTTGGTGGTCTCAGACTCTAATTCATTTCACATGGAATCATTTTATAACTCAAATTTCACAGAGCATGTAAGATCAATATGTCGAATTTGGAGCCGTGTCACCTTGATCTAGGCGGTGATTATATGATATATCATATTGGTTAAATTTAAATTCTCCAAATCCCTGTCTTTTCCCAACAATCATCACTACATTAAAGTGTTTAGTGCTTGGCCATGCACAAGAAAGAGGGTCATGGTTTTTGCTTTCTCCTGAACTCTTGTAGGGATTCTGAAAGCACAAAATTAATTTTCTTTTTTATTTATTTTTGGTTAGATTAAATTGCCTACCTAAAAGAGCCCTAAATCACAAATTTCAAATAAAAACAGTGTTTTAATGCTTGATATCCGTTCACCTGTGGTGCTAATATTTATAATGTGAAGTTCCTTATGTGTCTCAAAATTGTGATTACTTGTTGGCAAATAACCCTAATGAGTACAAGCTAGATCAAAAATTTGATTCACAAATCTGCATCTAGATTTATATTGTCGATTTTCATATTCTGTACCTTGATGGTATACAAAATTCAAGTTATAACTAGACATTGTTTTGCCAAATGTTTAGAGTCTATTCTTTTAATTTTATGTATAAACCTGTGTTTGGCCTCTAGAAAACAAATGTGAATCCACACCCATAACTCTAATTTTAATGTTAACCTTAGTCCCAATAAACTATCAGGGATTCAGGCCTTTTTTACATTACTAGGGTTGTAACAATGTTCTTCTAGTATAAACTTTGCGTATACTTTCTGATTCCTTACAAATGAGAAAACCTCACATTATGGACTTGACACCCAATGGAGATGCTCACTGATAAATAGAAGTAGCAAAAACATGTGTGATCTGTGGATATTTGTCCATGGGAGAGTGGAATGATGGTTAGGGCACACAATGGATGTCCATACTTTGGAAACTCTGTGGAGAATGTTGTTAGAGATAAGTTTTTATAGTTCTGGAGACATTAAGAGGCAGGGAAGATATCTGAAGGACTTTACTCAATTTGCACAACAAAAACATATCCCACAGCATGTGTGAAGCATTGACTGGCACGTGGCTTCAACCTGCTTGCACATGAAGAGAATGTATGCTTGATGAAATATGAAACCATTTCTAGGGCATAGAATAGACATACAAGGTGGAAGGTACCCTGGAAAGGAACAGAGATGATAAAAGCTGACATTGCACACCCATGTAGACAACAAAGTTGCAGCCCAGGCATTTTGCAGATACATTGGTAGTATGTTTTGGCTTTCTAAGTAGTTGAGAACATGAGATGAGACTTTCTAAGTAGTTGAGAACATTACAAGAAAGAAGAGATACCGGAAATTACACTTGCAAGCACAATAAGAGTTATTGCTTGAAGTTCATTGAAGCAGTGACAAATAATATTTCCAGGGCATTTCTCTCACCATTGGAAGTTGATCATGCTTACATTTTCCAGACGAAATTGATTTCTGAAGTTATCATTTTCTGTATTGGAAAACCCCCTGAGTTCCTGGTTTGTGGTTGTAAAATTTCCTTCCAGACTCCTTTCCCTAGCGAATAGTTTCCACAAATTTGTTCTTTCTGAAAACTAAATTTCGATACTGCAATTTTCAATTACCATATTTAATTTCTCAATGAATCCTGTCGTATAATTTGTCCCTATAACGAGAAATTTCTTGAAATTCTGAGACTAATCCAAACTTGAAAATCATTTGTTCTAATTCATAAAACAAAATCATCAACAAAGTTTGGCTGGTAGCCTAGTATTGCCATTTGTTCTACATTATGGTAGCTAGACCAGTAATGATCATTTGGAAGAAAAGGAACAGAGTGCTTGAAGGCATTTTTATGTTGACTTACATCTGTACATATATAATATAAGGATATAGGGAATACAATATACTTGTTTTGGTGTCTATGCCCCACTAATGAGTTCCAATAGGACCTGGTTCTAGCCTGAAGTGTTAGATATGTCTTGAACGAGGAGAACTTCCCTCTCCATAATATAATATGTGCAAGAGATTTTAAAAGTATAGAAATGAGAGAGATATAGCAAAATGTAGAAGAGGGAGGGAAGTAGCGAGATAGGAAGGCTCCAACTTTTCAAGGGAGTGTTAGCACTTGAGTAACCTAGATGGTAGGGAGACCAAAGTCTATACTTAGAACAGTTGCATGCAGGGAGGGATTTTGCAACAGTTCAACTAGAAAGATGCCCATTTATAGAACATTATTTTTGTCCTTAGAGAGAGGCCTGTAAGCTAAAATGCCAACCCATTGAGAATATGGACTTCCAGGAAATCGTAGAAGTTGTGCACACAGATCCATAGGACCAAGAGACACAGTAAGTGGAGAGTTTGACTTCAAACTAGAGAGGCAGACAAAGAAACCACTACCATCAAGCAACTCCTTCCAGTGATGTAGTCCAGCAGGCCTTAATTGACCATCTTGATCACCCTCAAGAACACTTGATACTTTTCTAATAGATGTCGCATCAGGATTCAAATGCCCAATCAAAGTTGAACCATCATGATAAGAGAGGAAAAGTAATCTGTAGGTTGATGTGAAACACAAAGATATACCTTTTGACTGCACATCTCTACCATGGAGATGGATAGTCTCTGCCAAAACTTGAGCTCCAATATAACCCTCTACTTCTATTTATTGAATATACAACATGCCATGTTGTGATAGTACAAAAAGAACTAGCCGACCACATAAGATGGGTACTAATACTGCATCAATAATTGAATCTTCCAATAACGTAAAATAATGCATAGGGCTAATGTTATCTTGGGACAGGTCATAAATCTTCACAAACTTGTTGGTCACCACCATGAGTTGAACCTGAGAACCAGGAATCCAGGCTATTTGTCGAATGTAAGCACCTTGCAAAGCAAGCTCAATTGCAATATGGTCTGTTATTTCATCTCGAGAATTGACAGTGAGAAATTGGCATTCCTCATACCCAGCTACAGCCAAATAGTTCTCATTTGCAAAGTTGAAAACAAGATGAACTAGTTCAAATCAAACTGAATTCCTGGAAAGAGGCTTCACATTAGACTTGTCTGCTGTCACAGGTGCAACAGCTGGTTGTCCAATAAGTTGCCTCGCATCTAAGATTGTTACAGAATTCTGCTAAAACTTATGAAGCATTCAATTTCAAGCAACTTGTCTCTGCCCAATTTAGGACTCCATGGAAAAGCACCAGCTTCCTTAACATCAATATCTGATAGAGTGATCCAGCCAAGTACAAAACAATATCTTTCAAGTATAAGCTCATGCACTTGGGAAGCTTCCCTATTTTGCCACACTTCCAAAATGCGACAAACAACAGTATAGAGATCAGACCAATTTAAACCCAGATCTTGAAGAAATTTGTGTTCTACAATACCCCAATTATGAACCCCACTAACGTCAATCAGTTGCTGAAAGAGATCAGCCATTCTTTGATACGAGTACATGTTAAGAAATGGCCATTAAAGACGTGAGATTAGGGAGCAGGGGATTTGCTTTATTGGAAATGCTAGCTTGGTTCATTGTTCCTGAAATGATGACCTTCACATTCATTATTGCTATATGTTGTACATTAGGTTTATTATAAACACCCCCTCGTTTAAATTCTTGAAGAGAGAGAGGTCATTACTTACCTCAGAATTCCTCGAATTTCTTTGTCAACTAGACTCGTGAGTACTGATGGCTAGCATATTTTCATGCAAGGGGTTGAGAAAAAGTTAAAATGATTGGCCAACTTGTCTTTTGAATCTATAGGCCACGTTACTAAGCTCAAGTCAACTCCTCTGCAACTCCCAACCTATATTTGGTGGTGGATTTGTAATACTCGACAGTCTTGCATCATATTCTCTGGACGCAATAGGAATGAGCAGAATGAGAATAGACAGGAAATAATCCATGCAATGCTTTATATGTTGGATACAAATAAATTTTATGTTCTGGTTAGGTTTCCAGCTTACGAGTATTTGACTCTGGATAGACTGCATAGGCTTTGGTTCAATTCATATGCTATGTTTTAGACTACTTCCATCAGTTTCCAACGTCCTAGAGCTATGAGCAATTTTGCAGGAATTGGCCAATGGCTATAAGGACTATAGAAATAACATTAGGAGTGAAACTATGATTGATTAGGTTGGAAAATTTTCATAGTTAAAAACAATTATGGGTGTAGACATAGTGATTTTCCAAAAAGTGTGGGTGAATATAGTAATTTGGTAATTTACCAAAACATGGGGGGCTTGCCCATGGCCATTTACGACCTCCCAGCTCAATGCCATGGTCTCTTTAAAAATTTTAGGGTGTTTTGTTCAAAACTTACATTACATAGGCAAACCCTGTGACATAGAGGGTACCCAAGCTCACCAATATTGTCTATGGTAACCTGGCAACAAGGTAGTCTAGTTTCATCTAAAGAAAGAAATTATTTCAGATTGGATATTTCATCAATTTCTCCTTGGCATTATAATTGGATATTTCATCAATTTCCCCTTAGCATTACCACAGGAGAGATTGTGAATACCAACATCACTGCAGTTAAGGGTTTCTTGAGGTCCATGTCTCTTGTAACAATATTTTCGACAAATGGTGAATTTTGGCAATAGAGAGCTCCCTATATATTCACAGGACTCCTATGAATTGACAGGAATGTTCTCCTGTGAGCAATTTCTAGGTTGTTTAATACCTATAAAAGCTGAAGAATCACTGAAACATGTCAATTATCCCACCATCATTCAATTTACATTGTTTGTCATGATTTCCTTCCCTGTAGTTCCTGTCATACCCTGTGTTGATAGATACTCTTACATCAAAATCTGATAACAACAACTAGGTGGTGATTACAAAATAAGCCCTTATCTGCAACTTAATGTCTAAATCACCATTAGGCTTATTAACTAAACCAGCAGGTGGTCATTCAAGAGAAAGACTTCTTTAACCCAGTCCAAGAAAGAATCTTGTAATAAGTTTACAAGATTCACAATCTAAGAATTTTAAGAATATAATTCCAGTCAAAGAAAACAGTGAACTACCTACTCACAAGCTCTTTAAAAAAACATGAGCTATGAGTTTGCTGGAATATTAAGGATAGAGGTTCCCAAATACCAGTTGACATATATTAACATCAAATATATGCACATCCTCTTTATAATTAGATGATGAGAGACTGTTGTCAATGAGGAGGCTTTATTAATTTGAAGTCTTGAATTGCCAGGCAGCCAACATATGCCTTAACAACCATATAACTAGAATGTTGAAGGTATTGTTACATGGAAATTATACAATTACGATTCTATTTTTTCATCACCCCTATATATTGGTATCATTCTTTAGTTCCATGTCCTATTGATCTTTATTTTGGCCATTAGTTGGATATTAAAAAATTATACTATCCTATCTTATGACATTTCCAGTCAATGGTGGCCTGTAAAAAAAATTCAATAATTCCTAGGTAGCTACTAACAATATCATGGTTTCAACTCTCCCACAGGTTGCTTTGCAAAAAAAAATACAAAGCAAATTGGACCACTAGCAAAAACAACTATGAAGCAAATTGAATACAAATTTCATGAAGCAAACTATCTCACAGTGGCCACAGGTATATTCTCCACAGTTGGTGAAAGTTGACTGCAATGCCTAGTTCCTCTTGACAACACAAATAAATTAGCCAGTAGATCACATACCATTGATTAGGGTGGCAACACAGGGATTCCCTATATATTCTTTTACCGAAGAGATCCTCTTCTAAAAACCTAAATTTCCTCGTGAATTCATAAAGGAAATTGAGATGGACTTTGTTCTTCTCTTACTCTTCTAGTAGTGATCAAGAAAAGGCATGTTCTTCTTCTAACAATTATCCTGCTTTGTAATTTTTACTGAGGAGGTTGATCACCAAGTAAACTTCTTTGTAATTTTTTCTGAGGAGGTTGTTCACCAAGTAACCTACTTTCTAATTTTTACTGAGGAGGTTGATCACCAAGAGTTGTATGCTATATGTTGATAATTTGCACCAAAGGAAT
>LPNX010697916.1:117874-212304 GCA_001517045.1 Pseudotsuga menziesii
GGTTTTCTGTTACAGGGATAACACAAAGACTGCACTATTGGATGCCATGTATGTGTTTCTCAAGAGGCCAGAGTATATCAAATATGTGTCAAATTTGGTCACTGTTTGTTCTCGAATTCTTTTTATTGGACCACCAGGTTAGTGACTATTAGTATTTTTTGTCTCTGATTGATAAACCTGCTCATGGTGGCAGTTAGACTCGAAGGGCATGCAAATTTCAGTAAGCAGTTCAAATGCTGGGGTCTGTTTACACATTTTTGTTTCATGAAAGTTTTGTATATGCTGTATGCAGGAACTCTAGAAAATATTATTTTGTTAATACATTCTATTTTGACATGGTTGTCTGTTTATACTTCATTATGATTCATTGGTTTAGGCCTATGCACCTTTTTTATCTTTCAGTCATCAAAATTTTTAATGCTCGAATTTGTCACTATTACCTGCATCTTTGTTGTTATTTTCATCTGCACTTACCATTTGTCACTATGTTATGCATTCTTGCTATTATTCTCATGTCCACTTACCATCACTATATGATGGATTTGACATTTGTCTCAGTTTTGTTACAGGTGCTACAATTAAGGAAATGCAATGGATCACTCTACAGACCAGTCAAGGGCTTTTGATGGTAACTTGTCTTTGACACAGGTCAATCTTAGATAACTTAGAAGGAAATGGAAATGTTACCTATGGAATTTCAAATGGCATTAGTACTATTCCAGGAGAGCATCCTTATGGTGAACATCCTTCCAGAACATTATTTGTGCGAAATATTAATAGTAATGTGGAGGACTCTGAATTGCATGAATTATTTGAGTTAATGATGTGCAGCTGTCTCTTTTCCATTCTCCATGGCTATTTACTTGGTTATCTCTCATTTTTCCAAGGGATTTTCATCATCATGGTTTCTTTGTAAAATGCTTGGTATTGCTTTGTGCAGTAAATAATAAATTCTTTACTAAACTCAATAATGATAATGTAACCCCTTTTTGTGACTGAACAGTTTTCATCTCTTAAACAATCTGGGTTCATGAGTGTCTACCTAAGCCTCATATCATTAAGAGTAATGAAATGGAATTTAATTCTTGTTATAGTTGACTTCAATGATATACACTGACTATGATAATATGGATGATTACATATAATGTAATCAAGTTCTGAACAATCCCAGGCAGCCTCTGTAGTAATTTTGCTAAGTTTTAAAGTAGGATTTTATAAGGGAAATAACTAAGATATTGACTCTATTCTTTTGTATTGTGAAATCTTAAAAGGACATATGCTCGTTGAATCTGTTCTTTTGTATTGTGAAATGTTAATTAAAAGATCTAAGGTTGGTTTTACTGTGTCCACCACATAAGTGCAGTGACTAATGTCAAAAACTTTCAAGTAGACTGTACAGAAAATAACTTCAAAGAAAGGATTTTGTGTCTGGTTAGGTTGTACCTTTGATTTCTTGACTTACATATGGACAACAAGATTATATTCCCAACACGTTACTTATTAGTCTGACCAAGTGTATTCTTGCTTGCCCGTCATATGGAAAACAAGATTATATTCCCAACAAGACAAATGTCCTATTTCTTATCAAATCTTTCACAGTGGAGTTCTTCTTACAAAAAAAAACAACACAATATTTTATTTTTTTAAATACAATACCGTCGCTTAAGCGACGCCTGTAGGTGTCGGTTAAGCGACGCTTTTTTTTTTTAAATACCATACCGTCGCTTAAGCGACGCCTGTAGGTGTCGGTTAAGCGAAGCCTGTAGGTGTAAATGTTTTAAAAAAAAATTTGTCACTGTCTCTTAACCGACGGCCATGTTGTAAAAGCGACGGCTGGTAAGTGTCGGATAACTGGCGCTTTACATTTAATCGATGGTAAACTGAGTTGTCGCTTAACCGACGGATTGGAAAGATGTTGGATAACTGACGAAAATCCACCGACGCTTAAAAAAAATCATAGTGTCGTACATACGACAGGGAAGTGTCGAAAATACGACAATACGGCTGTCGGATTTTTGGTTGAAATGTAGTAGTGAAGCTTATAAAACTATGACACATGAAAATTTCAAAATAATATTCATTTATTTGCACTCTCACTAGTTATATATATACAATTTTTACAAAGCAATGATATTATATTAAAGATTAAGTTACATATGAAATGTGAACTTTAGGTCTAATGAAAATTTTAATTAATAAATCACCTTTAGTTCTAGGGATTTCAAGAACTTATAATATCTTATCAATAACAAGCCCCAAACAAATTCAAAATGTGTTTTCTTTAAACACCAATTAGCATACTATCCTTTTAAATCTCTTAAATCAACATATATAATCAGATAAATTAATTAACGATAAAATTGATCATATATAAAATTTATGAGACTGACAGCTACTAATTATCAAATTTATGAAAATGTTTTCATAAACTTCTAATATGTCATTTGACTCTTCTACAATTGAGAGTACCTTCAAAATTGAGGATTCTGAAGGCACTCTTTTATAATCTTTAAAAGTTAAATCATAAAAGAGAGTTGATTCACTTTTCATTTCAATGAAAAGTGAAGGGGTTGTTGCTGACTACCAACAAATGGCGACGGCCTGGGCAAACCAGTTATCTCTACTCGTATAGCTTACAAATGATATAAACAAAATCTTAAAACTTATTAAAAACAATAAAAAATTCTCTATCTGAATAAAAACCATTATTTTTATTCATATTCATAAGTACAACTCATAGATATTCCATCTTTAAAATAGAGATCTTGTTAGAGATAAACTTATAAATATCCTGATCGAAACAAAGTACTTCATAGTAAAAATAATCTGCACCACCAGTATAGGATATAGAAATTTACTTTTCCGAAAAACTTCCAGAATCTGTTCCATAAATATGATAATAAAAAAAATTTGCTTTAAAGAATGATTTTGACTAAAGACTACTATCTAGGTATGATATCCCACCACCAGTATAGGATATAGAAATTTACTTTTCCGAAAGAAAAACTTCCAAAATATGTTCCATAAATATGATAATTTTTTTTTAAAGAATGATTTTGACTAAAGACTACTATCTAGGTATGATATCCCAATATGATAGTATCATTCACAAGAACTGTCTGGAATAAGCAAGCCGACTCTTGACGAGACCTCTTGTCTCTTGATTTTTTAAACCAAAAGCCATCACCCTGGTGATCAGAAATGAAGTTATCCTAGACAGCACTGATGATCATGATTAGGCCGGCTCGTGATGAGACCTCCTATTCTTCAGTCAAAATTATGTTTTCTTTACTAAATTTGAAATTTTAATTTTATAAAATGAGAGATCATTACCCAGCATGGTGACCAAATGGTAATGTCAGTCATTAATATCACCAGAAAATGAATCAGCTGGCTCATGATGAGACCCCTTATCTCTTGGTTTATTAAACCAAAATCCATTACTAGTTTCCTAATATATCATACTAGTGATATTTATGATTCAGATCAGATCGGCTTATTACTAAGACCTTCCGTCTCTCATTTTGGCATTTTATTGACTGGAACAAATTCTAAAAAGTTTTCAGATTGTAAATAATTTTGAATACTGATGGTGGAGATCTATAAGAGTTTTTCAAAGTACAAGCTTCGAAAAAGACATTAATTAGCTATCCCAACTTATTATAAGAAAAATAAAAAGGTGAGAAATTATCTGAGTAATACGTAAAAATAAAATAATGATAGGTTTTTTATAGATTTAAGAAACTTTGATCGTCCTGAACAAATTTTTTAAAGATTTCAGTCTAGTATCATAATTTTCAAGCTAACAAGCAAACTGACTCTTTTTCAACTAGAATATTTATTTATTTACATTATTTCTTCATTTGACATCTAAAGATTACTGACTGATTATATATAAAAACTTGATAGTCTGAAATATTTGACTAAGAGAATCAAAACTGGTTGCAATAGCGGAATGATGTTTAAAAGTTACATAAGTCTTATGAATTTATCATCATCCTTAAATAAAATATAAATCCATTTATACAAAAATATAAATCTATTTACAAACAACAAACAAATTATATACATTTTAAGACCTAAAATATTAACAGAAGTATTTTTTCAGGATGAGTCCATTCACTGGGAATGTTTCGAACTGACCTTGTAGTTTTTGCAATCGAAAGGTACTTGGACCTATCTTCTCAGCGATAACAAAGGGACCTAGCCAAAGCTTCTGAAACTTAGTATGCTCTCCTTTTTCCTCATGAACTTTATCCCATTTTTAAAACTAAGTCTCCCACCTGAAATTCTCGATTGGAACTAAAGGATTGGTCAAACCAAGACTTCACAATTTGTTAATGTTTTGTAAAGTGTTTTTTTTACTTTTCTCTTTCTTCCTCAATCTTTAACAAAGTATTGATCCTCTTTTCCATTGCTGGAAAATATTCATCTTGAACAGACTGAGCTAACTTTAATGAAGGTAAAAATAAATTCGGTGGTAAAATAGCTTCAGTTCCATACACTAAGAAGGGTGAGTTACCTATTGCAGCCTTAGGAGTTACTCTGTCTGCCCAAAGGGCATTGACAAATTCTGTATGCCAATCACGATGGTGAACTAAAATAGTTCTTTTGAGAATTTTTAATAATTTTTTGTTTGTTGATTCAGCTAAACCATTTCCATGAGGATGGTTGTTAGCGGAATACATGATTCTTATTCCCTTCTCTAAGGCAAATTGAGTTAACTCCACTGATGAAAAATATGAAGAATTATCAAAGACAAGGGAATCTGGAACACCAAATCTTGTTATGATAAAGGATTCTAAAAATAATATAACCTAATTGGTATTTACAGCCCTTAATGGTGCAGCTTCTACCCAACGAGTAAAATAATCAGTTGCAGTTATTATATACTTGTGTTGTTTAGATGAGGGAGGATTTATTGGCCCTATTATATCAATACCCCATTGCTGAAAGGGTCTTTCTACTAAAACTGGTTGTAAAGGAAAAGCAGGTTTCTTAACCCTTCCCGCAGCAAGTTGACATTCGTGGCATTTTCTGACAAAAGCATAGGAATCTCGAAATAAGGTAGGCCAATAATAGCCAGCCCTAAGAATTTTATGCGCAGTATTTTCTCCACGAAAATGACCTCCTGCTAGTCCAGAATGTAACTCCTTCAGAATTAATTCCGTTTCATCTTTGTCTAGGCATCGAAGCAATACTCCGTCTAAATTTCTCTGAAAAAGGGCATTATCAATTAATAAATAAGGAGCAAATTTCAATCTAAGTGCTCTTTTATTCCTTGGTTCTAGGTAATCAGGGGCAGTTCATGTTTCCAAAAATATTCTTATGTCTGTATACCAGGAATCCTGTGGTGGAGGATAGAAATAGATTTCTCTGGTAAGTAAAACCTCATCAATGACAGTTTCAGCTTTATCATTAGATATATGAGCAGCTTCAGTAGCTAATTTACATAATCCTTGACCTATGACTATCGTTAAGGGTTTAATTTCTAAGTCATACTCTTGAAGAGTTGTCATCCAAGGTGCTCTTTTCTCACCTAAATCCTTTTGCACTAACAAATTTCTGACTGAGGAATAAGGGACTATTATTTTCGTCTTAGATTTCAATAAATATGGACAAAAATGTTTGACAGCTTTAAAAACAACAAAAGCTTGCTTATCAACTTCATGGTAATTAAGTTCGGCACCTTTAAAATTTGAACTCATAAAGGAGATTGGTACTTTGTTATTTTGCTGATTTAATTGGGTTAAAACTGCTGCATATGAGATGTCAGAAGCGAAAGTATACAATATGAAATCTTTGTTAAAATATGGGCTTAAAAGGCTAGGGGCTTCTGAAATAGATTCTAAAATTTTCTGAAATGACTCTTTTTTAGCTTGCCCCCAATTAAAAATAGTGTCTTTCTTAATCATTTTCTGTAAAGGACGAATGATTTCAGAGAAACTGGGGATGAATCTTCTAACAAAATTTATTTTATTGAGAAATGATTGCATTGCTTTCTTGCTAGAAGGGTAAGTTATTTTTGAAATGGCTTGGGTTCGTTTAGGGTCAATCATGGTTCCGTGTTTTGAAACCACACAACCTAATAAAATACCTTCTGAAACAACAAATATTGTTTTTTAAGGATTTAAGGATATTCCAAATTTTCTACATCGTTCAAATACCTTTCTAAGATGATTAATATGATCAGGTCGATGTTTAGAATATACAGTAACATCATCCAAATAGACAACGACTGAATGGTTGATTAAGCCTCTAAAATCAATATCCATTGCTCATTGAAAAGTTGCTCCAGCATTGATTAACCCAAAGGGCATCTTGCGGTAAGCATATGTTCCCCATGGAGTTCTAAAAGCTGTTTTCAATTGATCATCTGGGGAAACTAATATTTGGTTGTATCCTGAGAAGCCATCAAGAAGTGATAGTATCTTAGACCCAGACACCTTTTGAAGAATTTTTTCCATGGGAGGAACTGGGTAATTATCCTTTTCAGAAGACTTATTAAGATTTCTAAAATCTACACATAACCTAATATCTCCTTTTTTCTTTCTGACTAGAACTAGGTTGGCTACCCACTGTGTATGTCTGATGGGAAAAATAATCTTGGTAGCTAACAATTTATTTAGTTCCTTCTTAATTGTTGGTTCTAGTGACGGGTGATATTTCCTTAGCTTTTGTTGAAAAGGTTTTGACTCCTGTTTAATTGGAATTATGTGTTGCATGAATTGTGTGTTGAAGGTTTTTAAATCATCATATATCCATGCAAATACATCCTTCAATTATTTAAACAACTTTATAAATGTTTTTTTTTTTGCGGGGTTGCAATCTACTCCTAGATTTATAGTTTGGGGGTTTAGTTCTGTTCCTAAATTTATGCTTTCATACCTCATTTGAGAACTATTAGTTTTATAGTTAGGGACAGATCTGAATTTATCTTGAATATCAAAGAAATTTTCTAATCTTAATACTAAATTAGGGATCGGTTTTACCTTTTCAAAAGCTTTTTTGACTGAACAAAAATCATTTATTACCAAAAAATCCTGCAGATTTTCGTCATGAGTAACTTCATCAATGTCTGAATCTTTAAAGGTATCATCATTCATCAGAAAATTCAGCACCTGCACATCATTATCAAATACACGCTAGTTAAAAATATTATCTGGTATAGAAGGCCTAAAAATCAATTCTACTGAAAATAAATCTGGTGTAAGATTTTTCGATGGAATTAATTTTGATGCTAGATTTTTGCTAATAAATCTGCTTCTTGATTTTGAGTTCTTGGAACTGAAATTATTCTAAATACATCAAAATGTGAAATAAGGTTCCATACCTCTCGTTGATAATTCTGTAAATTTTCGGAAAGGCAATGAATATAATTACGGACCTGTCTGGCGATAATTTCGGAATCACCGTATGCAATTAATACTTTGATATCCAAATCAATCACTTTTTTCAAACTCTGTATTAAAGCTTCATATTCCATAGTATTGTTTGTACAGTTAAATTCCATCCTACAAGCTATACATGTGCAACCAGCTCCGGCTCCTTCTTTGGATTTCGCACCATCAAAATATAGAGTCCAAGTAGAACTATTAACAACTACTTTGCTTTCTATAATATTTACAATATTAAGATTATCTACATCATTAATAATTTCCTTGAATGAAGAGTCAGGATCAATAGATGTCACATTGCTAATTTCTGATTGCTATGTATTTTTAGCTTTAAAATTACCAAATCCCAACTCATACATGTAATTTCCCATAATGCAATCTGAAAATAAAACAGGTTCGCTAGGATCATGTAGTTCAGTCACAGTATGTTTCATATATCTTTCTCTATTTATCTTTATTTGATTTGACTTTCCGTTCTTAGGTAACCATAATGTTGACCAATCCGTGGCAAAGAATCCATTCAATTGTTGGGACCAATCTCTACTTAAAAATAGCCCATATGCATCAGGAATATCTGCAACAACAATATCTATAATTTGAAAAACTGAAGGGTTATAAGCAATCCTGACTAAAACATCTTTCATCTCTCCTACAACCTTCACATTCGTCCTGTCCAATTGAGTTATTTGGGAATTTGATGGAACATATTTTCCATTCAACCTTTTGCATACTGATAAAGGCATCACATTGGAGGATGCTCCGAAATCTACCATGCAATTGTGAACAATCCTATCGAAAATCTCAAATGTAAGTAAGAATGGGGGCGTGGTTGATTTAGAATTCTTTCATATTAGCGAGGCTTTGTCAGCTGTTAATTTTCCTTTATCAGTTGTTTTTGAATCATCATTAGAATTGTTTGCAACAACATTTTGTTTCACATTAAGAATAATTGAACTCATGGCAGGATTTATAACATGACTGTTAGGCATTGGGTAAATTTGAAGAAGGTCGTACATACTAATGTTTGCATGTGTCTTCTTTAAATCTTCAATTATATCATATTGTAAATCTAATTTTGGAGCATTTTGAATGGGTTGGGTAGTTTTGGTTGATTGAGTCCATTTGCCAGATTGAGTTTGTTTATTAGGTTGTGAATTATTGTTGTCATTATTTGGAGTAGAACTTGACGAAGCTCCAGGAGTGTTTGTGAATGTTCTACTACGCGTATTATAGGCATGTAGTCCTGTAGGCGGACTTTTACTCTCATATTCTTTTACAAGACTGTCCCAGAAATGACCATTAACTTGTTGAGGTTCCTCTGATTCTTCATCATTTTCTGATTCCTCTTCTTCTTCATTTTCATCTATTTCTTGATTAGAAGGAGTCTCAGATAAAGATAAAATGGCCCAAATTGTATTAAAAATTTCTTCATTTGCTACTATGTCAGGCGGTGTATTTGTTTTATTATTAGGATTTAGATCTTGTCTAAACTGATTTCTGAAATATCCCCTAGAAGAAGAAGCTTCAGAATTGGCTTTTTTTAATCCTACAACTTCATTGGTTAATGCTCGAATAGAATTTTGCAGTTGTTGTACATCGAATGCTTTATCTTTCTCTGAATTAAGTTTTTCAATCTTCCTACAAGGGAAAGTATCAGATTTCCCACTTCTATCGGGTTCAAAGGACATAGAATCCTTCTCGACTTTAATGGCTTCCTCGAAAGTTTCTACCAATGTTGTTTTCCCAGCTCTCTTAACAAACATCCTAGAATATTTTGGTAATGCTGAAGTATAATTTTCAATAATTATATCCTCGGGTGGTTGAGAAGCAATTGGAATTTTATTTTTTAATGTCAGAAACCTCTGATTAAAATCTTTAATTCTTTCTTTAGACTCCATTTTAATCAAGATAACTCTAGAGATAAAAGAGCAGGTGTTTTATCTTCCACAAATTTATCTAAAAAAGGTTTATTAAATTCACCCCAATTTGCGATTGATCCCTGTACTAACGAAAAGTACCAAGTAGAGGCTCTTCCTTTGAAAGTTAGAGGAAACAATCAACAAACTACATCTTCATGATGAACATTCATGGTTTGAATAGCTAACATTCAGGTTCTTTATCATCTGGGTTGAACTTAGGAATAAGTTTATCTGAGTGTTTAGGCAAAGGATGTTGTATACCAGGGACAGCTACAGTAGTTGTTCTCAACCAAGGGAGTTGTGGATTAGGTGGAGGATTAGCTCCTCCTCCCACAAGTACATTTCCTACCATAGGGCATCTCTCAGAACCTGAAGAACTCCCTGAATTGGATGATCTTGGACTATTAGGTGGTGATTCTGGAGGAGAAGGTGGCTGATCAAAACCGCCTACTGAAGTTAATCTTCTAGCAGTGTTTGTTTGAGTAGTTTGTCTCTAATGACTTCTAATTTGATAACGTGGAGTGCTATCATCTTCTTGCAAATCTTGAGTAACTATGTTCAATTGCGGATTACATCGTTGTTTCCTAGGTAGACCATAACCTATCGGAGATACACCAAGTTGATTGGCATATGCTCTTGTAAGAATATGTCGTGATTCTTCCAAATTTTGAGTACTTTGTTTAGGAGTAAATGGAGATGTGATATGATCACGTTCGAGATGCTCCTAACAGTTTCTATAAATGGTGATCTGCTGACTTCCAGAGGATGTTGGCTGGTTGAAAATTTCTCATTAGTTTTTCCTGCCATTAATCATTAACAGGCCCTCCTTCTAGCACCATTTGTTGGCCTACTTTTCTGACCTAGGCAAACAAGGAGATTATGTCCACATAGGTAGCTTAAAGCAGCTTCCGGTGTGTTTGGAATGACAAAACCTCGCAGGTTGTGGTCCTGCTACCAAATGAATTTTCTCTTAAGGAGAACTAAAATTCAGTGAAAGTTTATCCTAATGTTGTTTCTATCTAAATGGAACTTAAAATTAGTTCTCTACTACCTAAGTTATCCTAAAATTTCTTTCTTAATGAAAGTCTTCAATTTTTATATGATTTTGTTTTAATATTCTAAATTTTAAAGAAAAACTATTATAATTATTCTAAAATTACCCAAATTTTATTTAACTGTTAAATGTAATATATACTAAGATAATACTAACTAAACTATCCTAACTATCCTATCCCAGCTGAGAGAAATTTGGATATTATATTAATTATCAATTAATATAAAGATGAAAAGAACGATAAATGAGTAAGATCTAAATGAAAATATTTAAACCATCCACTCTAAATCATTCTGCTATAAATTACCTTGACAGAGAAATTGAAATAAACAATTACTTCAGATTCTTCTGAAATGTTTAATTAATTAACAAATAAAACAACATTAAATATTTGAATAAAAGATAATGTTCAAAATGAAATCATCGCAAAAATACAAATGAGATCAAACAGACATAAATATGTATATCATTATATCTTGAATTTTCAATAAAAACATTGATTAATTCAACTATAATAACATACTAATTCAAATAAAAATATTGTGTTGACAAAGTGTAATATCACATAATGAATACAAGCATAACCAAGTATACTGCATCAATATTATAAGTAGAAGATTATATACTGAAATATAAAAAGAGTATCCAAAATAATACCGATCAACGATATCAATCTGAGAATTTCCAGTCACATTCAACCTCTGAAGATAAAACCTCAGTCAGGAACAAAACTAGTACCAAAATAATATTTCAATGATGTTTTTCTTCAGTCACTCCATCCCCTCTTGCATCAAAATTACTAGTTTATATAATCCTACTAGTATTTCGATTCAGTTTTTTCATAAATGTTGTATGCAATACTATAGGAGTCCTATCACTATTAAAGTGCATCGAATCTCTTCAACAGACGCTTGTCACTATAGGATAACAATAATAAAAAATGACTAGCCTCAAAAATCTGCTGATTTAAAGGAACTGGCACATTCGTGGCTATGTCGAAACTCCAATATTCAAGAAGCATCAACGTCTTCCAACTGAGATCCAAAATATCTTGTATTTTCTAAGGATAGTGATACCATAAACCATAAACCATATAACTGAAAATAGAAACAATCATCAGGTTCTACTTTGTAAATTGATCACTCTTCTGGATTGAGAAAGTTTGACTTTGAGCCTGATGATTACTAGCTTCTGTTGTTCTACTTGTTCAAGCAAGTGTTGGTTTGTATCTATCATTGATTTTTTTGCTTTACTGTATTGGCTCTTCTTGATGTTCATGTCCTTCCATCTATTAATCCAGTTTAATAACTCTTCCCTGAATGTCTTATTTTCCACCTCTTTCAAGGCGGCGTTTGCTTGACACTCTTTTATTTCATTTTTCAATTCTGCAATTTTAGTCTCATATACCCTGTCAAGGACCTATTAGAGAGTTTCTTCCTCCTTGTCATGACACGAATAAGCTGCCTGAGAAGAATCAATATCATCTGTATCTTGACCAGGTGATGGAAAGCTCATAAAATATGGCTCGGGGCCCGAACCATAAGTGCCCATACACGATGGAGCAGCTTCGAACTTACCCGACTCTGTAATGTCTTTAGCCAATTTTTCACGATTATTCTCTATAAGAGTAGGTTCATCCATATGCATGGTTTCAGGAACCAATGATGGAACATCATCCTCAAGATGGAAAATCACTGGCTGAGTACTCTGTTGAGTGGCCATAGGAATAGAGGCTGTGGGTGTAGTATTCATACTTCTAGCAATTCTTCTTGTACGAACAAACACAATACCTTTTTGTTCAAAACCCCCTTTGTCACAACACACCTACACTAATTGTTGTAGTTTACACATGGACTCATCACCATGTTTTCGAGGAGTATATAGCTCAGAGGGGTTTTCATCATTAACAGCATCAACATCTTCATTTTTGGTTAATTTGCTCTCTGCCTTTGTTGGTGTACTAAAGCACTTGTCAGATAGGGATTGGTCCAAGGTTGTCATAGTGTAACAGGGAGCTACATTCACGACCCCATCATCACTGAAACAAGTACTTATATGTGGATTTTCTTCTTGAAGCTATTTATCCTTTGATTTAGCCTTATGAACATCACCAATTTCGGATTTTACTGGAGCCTTACGTTTCCTACGAGTTTTGGGGGGAGGGTTTGGCCAATACTGAGTTGGCCCTAATTTACATTCAAACAAAAACTCATCCCAAGATTTACAACTAAGAGACAGTTGATGCTGGATTAAAATTTTAATTAGACCATGATGGAACAGACTTCTATCAGGATTACCTATGGTAGTTTGTACCGAATGTGCCATTTTCTTCAGAATTTGCAATAGGTAAAATGGAAGATTAAGTTTAAAGCCTTTCAATGCTAACAGTAGTCACAAATGATAATAATGTAGATGAGAGAATCGTCCATCAAATGATACGTACCTGACTAAGATTTCATAGAATTCTCACCATTCTGGCTTTAAAAACTTAACCGAAACCCCAATCTTCAATTTTGCACTGGCCGGTAAGGGCAATAGCAAGGACTAACATTTATTCTTATTCACTTTCCCACCTTTAAACCATCGCTCTCCAGTTTGAGGAAGCTTCATAGCTTCTGCAATTTTATCTTCATCAATGATAAACTTGAAATCTCCAATCTGAGCTACATTTTCTTTAAAACTCAAAGAAAATTGTTTACTAACCTCAATGTTATGGCCACTAAAACATTTAAAGAACTGACCCCATCCAATCTTTTCAAATAACAAATCATCTTTCTCATCGGCTTGAACAAGCTCCGGTCCTGAAATTTCAAATCGACTAAGCAGAGCCATAGCTCCCCCACTACTACTCTGGTTATGGATTGAAATGAATGAAGTCGTGAAGATGGAAGGAATATGCACCCAAGTATAAGACATTACACGAAATGTCAAATCCTCACATGCTTCATACCTGACGAAGATGAGAACTCCAATTTTGGCCATTTTAACCAAATTTTGAGATGATGAGCACAACAGCCAGTGTTTTCGCTATGATAAATGAATGGACTAGTCGTGACTAACTGAAATTCTTCCGAAAGAAGAATTCAAAGGACATTTCAAACTCTAACTAATCTTTCATATCGGAAATCATTCGATTCAGGGATTACAAATCAGAACATTTATGACATTAAATCTGGATTGATGAGCTCGTACAACATCATGAATGGAATGGTTATCAGTCATATATAACACTAAATTTTACTGATATGATTTCATTATTACACTTACATTTGTCAATTAATTTGATAGGTATTAACCAAATATTCATACCAATGCAACGATCTTGGTAACATATGTTGTCTATTAGCCATATGAGTCATGTCTCTTCATTAAAAACTATCAATTGATGATTTACTCCAGATTACACGTGGAAGGTAGTCGTGTTTATTAACATGATGATATAGTGTTATAATAATAAACCCTAATGATCTTGAAATGCAACTAACTAATGATCCGTATTGACATTCAAACCATGTATATACATGAAGTTTCATTTCTAAATATAGTTTTAAAACTTTATGAAATCCCAACCATTTATGTCCCAAAACTAGATTCGATAGGATATAAAGCTTATAAAACTATGACACATGAAAATGTCAAAATAATATTCATTTATTTTCACTCTCACTAGTTATATATATACAATTTTTACAAAGCAATGATATTATATTAAAGATTAAGTTACATATGAAATGTGAACTTTAGGTCTAATGAAAATTGTAATTAATAAATCACCTTTAGTTCTAGGGATTTCAAGAACTTATAATATCTTATCAATAACAAGCCCCAAACAAATTCAAAATGTGTTTTCTTTAAACACCAATTAGCATACTATCCTTTTAAATCTCTTAAATCAACATATATAATCAGATAAATTAATTAATGATAAAATTGATCATATATAAAATTTGTGAGACTGACAGCTGCTAGTTATCAAATTTATGAAAATGTTTTCATAAACTTCTAATATGTCATTTGACTCTTCTACAATTGAGAGTACCTTCAGAATCGAGGATTCTGAAGGCACTCTTTTATAATCTTTAAAAGTTAAATCATAAAAGAGAGCTGATGCACTTTTCATTTCAACGAAAAGTGAAGGGGTTTTTGCTGACTTCCAATCGAATGCTATGTATGCGGGTATGGTATATCAAAAGTTGCGTACACACGTTCTGTACACAGTTTTCCCGAAGGCAAGTAGCGTACATTACGCGACTTGTCCAAAGGACAGTCGCATACACTACACGAGGTAGAAAAAAGCTATGTAGGGCCAAAAAATAAAATTTTTATATGAATTTAATGGTTGATAAATGGCTTTTTATCAGATTGAAATATGGTGCTTGAGTGGAGGGAGAGGGAACATGAAGACATGGACCAAGAAGCTCTACAAGATTCCCCCACGGTAAATGCTTTGCGGCAAAGTGGGTTATTAAAATTCTTCTGTACCTCACCTATGCGATCAAATGTCCACCTACTAGAGTTTTTGATAAACTATTGGGATCATGATCTTGGTATGTTTGACCTTCAAGGTTAGTTTCTAGAGGTTACCTAGGAAGATGTCTACTTTATCTCTGATTTATCACGACAGGGAGCTCCGGTTAACTTGGAAGGTACCAGCAAAGGCGATGACCTTCTAAGTGTACAGAACTACATAGATATATACTGCAAGCCTGGTACTCAAAAGAGGGGTAGATGCATCCCTATTGTTCATATTCACAGCTTCCCATTACAGGTGTTGGCGAGTACTATAGTGAGGGTTTTAGGGTCATCATCACTTCACCTTGCAACTCAGAACCAAATGAGACTTGCAGTGGACTATCTACAGGGAGCTCTATATGACTGGTGTTCAGGAGTAATCCCAATAATGAGGAAGCTTCTCTCTGACTATAAAAGAGGTTGACAGAAAATTTTTGGTTATTCTAGCATATTGGTGGCCTTTTTCTTTGAGAGAGTGCCCAGTTTGAGTCCTGCAGTACCACAACCAGTTCATTCTCCTCGTCATCCTAGACTGAGTAGGTGGGGATAAATATTCCTCCACCAGGGAGGCGGTGGATCGGTTCAGAGCATATATGACAATGACTTCTACTTTTGGTGGGAGTGACAGGTACTAGCACTAGAGTAGTTTCCATATGTTGGACTAGATTTCTGAGGTGATACCGATCTTGTCCTCCCTCCTAGAGCAGCATGGGGAGAGTCAGGTATTTTTGTTTTCAAGTTTTAAAATTTTAATGAATTTTGATTATAAAGATATATACATATGTATAAGAGTTTTTAATCCTTTTAAAATGTTCAAATGTAGATATTGGACCAATCCACCATGCTGGGCATCCACACATGTATGTGAGTCCCGTGGTGAGAGAAGACCAGGGTTTGATTAGGGTTCTTGAGGGAAGGTTGGCCAGGCTTACCCAAAGAGTACCTACATTATGCATTGAGCATATCCCTACCATTATGTAGGAGCTAGTGGTTGTATACCACCTGTCTGGATACGCCTTATAAGGTGAGTAGCTAGAGAAGTACGTGTATATATTGATGCCGTTGAGGCTGCTATAGCTGAGGAGGCCGAAGAAGCCTGAGAGCAGGGTGATCAGGATGATCAGGCGGACCAGGGTGGTCAAGCTTATAACTAGGAGCATTTTATGGATTTTGATCCATTTTTTGTATATCTTTTGTATATTATACAATTATGACTGGATCTGAGGATCAGAAACTCGACCTATCTATATGGATAGATATTCACACACACACACACACACACATATATATATTGCCGGTTTTATTTACATGTGTTTTGTAATGTGCCTGTTGTATATTTTTATGCAAAATGTGTTAAGTGCCAATCCAAGATATAATTAGCATACACATCAGTTATTGAATTATGATTTCTTGGAATATGATTGAATGTAATAAACTCAAAATTTCTTTCCAATAACCTAACTTCCATAAATTGGTGTAGTAAAATAGGGTTCCACACCAAATAAGCTCAATTGAGCTGGGAAACCACCAGTTGAGAGTCAAGTCAGACTTCCAGCTGAGTGATACCATGTGACAAAGCATCCCATATAAGCTCAATGACAGCCTTGTATTTGGCCACATTACTGGTAGCAAGACCTAAGCAAGTGCCTCCAGAGGCAACTAGCTGTCCTGAGGGTGAGTAAATGACCCATGCGGCTGAAGCCAGGTTACAAGTGTGGCGAATGGAACCATCTGCGAAACCTATGAACCACTCGGAAGACATCTATACCAACCAACAGATGGTATAAAAACACAAATAGGTGAACCATTGTACATAAAATACATATAATAAAAATACAGGAAAAAATATTAATCTGAAGCATGATAGTACTTTTTCAAGTAGAGCCCATTTCTAGGCTCAAGCAGCTTATTCCCTTCGAAATCTATCAATTCATATGCACCTTTATTCAACACCTTTGAAATGACATAAGGCCCTAAACACATAGACTTGAATTTTCCTACCCCCAAGGGTTCTTTGTCCTGATCCCAAAGCAAGACAAGTTCCCCTTTAGAAAAAATCCAAGGCTTGACTGATTTATCGTATTGGTTTTTTACCCTATTTTTATGAGCCTCGTTTGCTGTCAGCGCATCTCTACGCTACTTATCTAGATGTTCTAAATGTAATAAACGTTCTTCCCTCTCAGTTATATCAAGTAACACATGAATAGAAATCTTTAAGGATGGGATTTCACATTCGACCGAGGTGACTGCTTCCACTCTGTGCACAAGTTGGAAAGGATAAAACCCTATAGCAGTTTTCACATTGGTCTGATATGCCCAAAATACAAGATACAGCATGATGTGCCAATTGGAATGGCCTGCATTAATAGTACATTTGAGAATAGTCTTCAAAGTTTTATTTACAACCTCGACTTGAATGTTTGCTTGAGGATAGAAAGAAGATGAATGTTCTTGTCTAAACCCTAGCATAGTGGTTAGTTCAGTCATCATGATATTTTGGAAATGACTGCCATGGTCAGTGACAATCTATTTAGGGATACCGAATCGTGTGATAATTTGGTTGAAAACAAAAAAAGATGCAGTTTCCCCATTATCTTTATAAGTGGGCATTTCCTCTGCCCACTTCATGAAATAATATACAGTGACAATGATATGTTTATTCCCCCCAGCTAAGACTGGGTGACATGTCACGTAATCTATCCCCCACTTCATGAAGGAGTCCACTGAGATGACAGGAAATAACGGAGCAGGATGCAACCACATCTTTCTGGTGTAAATCTGACAAGGATGACAATGCTTCACGGCTTCCACACAATCTTTAAATATCATGGCTAGAAATAACTGGCACGTAATATCTTCTGGGCCATTTCTAACCCAGATAAATGACCCCCACATGCTCCACTATGGGAATCATTAAGGAGAGTCTCTACTTCTTCGTGGGTAAGACATCGACACAAAATGGAATCTACCCCCCTACAATATAAAGTATCTCCAATAATGAGGTAGTTCTTCTCATGTATGCATAGTTTACGCCGTTCTTCTTGTGAGAATGCTGCAGGGTACTTCAAATTCTAGAGATAGACAAGTATATCTCTATACTAGGGTTCATAGGTGGAAATCAAAAAGATATGCTCATCTGGGAATGAGTCTTCTTTAATGGCTACATCTTCCTCTATCGGAAATTCTGCAATGAGCTCAGCAAAAAATAAGAATTTCTTGGATTTGGCTGATTGGAAATATAAGTCAAACTCCTGAAGAATGACTATCCATTTATTGAATTTGCCTCCAACTATCCATCAGAACAAAACATATTGGAAAGGATTCACATCCGCCACTACCGTTGTGGTCCTCAGTAAGATGTAGTGACGCAACCTCTAAACAGCATACACAGTTTCCAAGGCCAACTTCTCGACATGGGAATACCTAAGTTCATGGTCGGCTGAACCACAACTAAGATAGTAGATGACATGCTGTTGGAGCTTATCATCCTCCTGGACTAGTACTACCCCTATGGTCGACTCAGATGCGACCAGATATAATATAAAATCACGAGAGTAATCTGGCGGGTGCAATAACAGTGCCGACAACAAATATTTCTTTAATGCCTCGAATTCAAGTTGTACGATTTCATCCCATACAAATGGGGTGTCCTGTTTCAACAGGCGCATGAAACCTTTATTGATCTTGGCATAATTTACAATAAAATGTCGAAGGAAGTCGGACTTCCCCTGTAGGATTTGAAGCTACCTGATAGAATGAGGAGGAGGTAGATTTACAATGGCCTCGACTTTCGAAGGATCCACCTGAAAGCCTTTGTTGGGAACAATGAATCTAAGCAGTCTCCCTAAATTGACACAGAAAATGCACTTGTGGGGATTCAAGCAAATTTTCTAGTATCTGCATCGTTCAAAAATCAAACGCAATTGATCTAGGTGATCAATCCTCTTACGAGAATGTGCTGGTAGATCATCAAGGTAGGTGTTGTTCAGGAATAAACACCTTATAACCGAAGGTCTAGGGTTACCAACGTACTCTTAAAACTTTCATACAATCAGCTTTAAAGTACAAAAAGGAAATAGGAACATAGAATGTACTCACCCGATTAACGACGATTGATCCAAGCTTTGTTTTCTCCCTCTCTGCTTCTCCTCCAAAGCTTTCGGGGATGCACCTCCTTCACCTACAAAGAGCAAATCCTCCAAGTGCAAACTTATACATGTATATATGAAAAGTTAGATAAATAACATATAGAGTGTTTAATCATAAATATTCATCAAACCATGATACATGAAAGATATTCAACACACATTTGGAATAAGGATTCTCTTTATTAACAATAGTGAATGAGTTAAGGTTACAACCCAACACCTAAAACAAGGACTCCTCTGCAACCAAAGGATTCTGAGTTCTGCTGCTCCAAATACTTCTGAATAGATACCACCAGCATAACTTTGCTATCTAAGTATGATTGATTAATGCCATCCCCAAGGCCTTTATTTATACTTAATATAGTTATTGTTATTGTTTAGGGATTAACAAATCTCAATTAATCACGATTTATTATTTTTAATGTCAAAGGAAGGCATACATGAGTATTGATACTGGCAACCCGCGTATGACATGCGAGTTGCTATAAGGGAAACCCACGTACAGATCTGTATGCGAGTTGCAATGACAAATACTCGCGTACAGTATGTGACATGCAGTAGGAAAATTTGCGTATGTACGTGGGTTTCTTATAGGCAAAGTCACATACAAAAATTGACATATGAAAAGATAAAAATGGCAAGCTGGATGGATAGTGAATGTATTTCATAACATGCACATCTATAGTGTTTTAGGAAACCTTCAATCCATAAATGTCCTTTTGTGCGCCAACATAGGAAATGTCGGCACTCAGATGGAGAAGTGTCATTTGGGTTGATAACAGATGCCCCCTGATGTGTGAGGTCAGAGGGAAGCGATGGCTGAAATACATTATAATCTTTATCTTTGGAGAACTCAGAAATCCAATGGAGTAGAGGTAGTACCTGAAACAAATACATAATAATGTCATATACAAAGTCATATCTCAGGATGCTATGTTCAATATACTGGAACACTAGATCCTTTACAATATTTGAGTATATCATATGATACGGATACAAGACCACGTATATTACAAAGGCGGATCGAAGCCACAATATACAATAATAATGAGTCTTCAAAAATCTGGAAGCTGTGAACATAAGTGAAACATAATCTTGTGCAAATTAGTCCATAGATGAGGAACTAAGGTCTTCATAAACAATCCCAAAGAACCAGTAAAATCCAATCCATGTGAATAAATGTAGGCTGAAGTTGAACATGGAACAGATTCAACAGTTTAGTAATCAAGATTCAATAGGTGATAATCAACAACTAAAGAAAAGGAATTCACCAATAATGAAAGTGAATCCTGAGGTACTATCATCAAAAATCTAGGTATTCGTCATCAGGATGTACTGAAGTGGAACCATACTGTGATAAGGAAGGAAATAGATCCTCCAACGGATCACAAGAGTGACTAGGAACTGGGCAAAGGAAGGGAGACATAAGAGATAATAGATATAACAATGATGGGATCAGGATAGAGATCAGACATTGAGTTAAGTCCTTGAATAGTGAGCACGACACAGAGATGACCCAAGGTAGATTTTAACTTTATAGATAGAACAACTAGACTTATCTGTCATGTAGGAGACATGATCAGATTCCCCAGGTATAACAGACAAGAGGAGGAGTAATAAAATCGAAGTAATAGTTGAACTAAAAGTGAACACTGACACATGGGTATCAGAAAAAATAGAGAGTGTTATGTTCGAGGATGACATGCTGCCATTAACTAAAAACAAGAGAAAACTTCTTCCTTACCTTCCCTATTAAATTTTAACGAGTCGAGGAAAGTCAACTCAGATCTCTCTTCATTTTTTAACAAGATTGAAGAGAAGAAAAAACAATTCTTGATAGTGTCACTGATTCGTGGATTTAATGAGCCCGAACTAGTACATGCTCAATGATGTTTTCATAGTTTAGAGAGTTTGAAAACTCCAAAGAAGACTCCAAGAGAGTGCTTTTTCATATAATCTAGTCTCCTGAGGCCGAAAAAGTATAAAACATACCAAAAAAGAACTCTCTTAACTTCCGAAGAAGAAAAGGCGCACCTTTTTCGTACTTAGTTAGGAAGGTCCGAAAAAGGTTAAATTAACACCTACCCAAAGATCCTTCAAAAGCAGCATATAGCCTGAGTTTTACACGTGTGAAGGAAAGCAAGATCACTCCGAAAGATCCATTTGATTACGAGAAATGCGGCTTACAACAATAAACTCTATGCTTTGTTCTTTAGGATTTAACGAGCATGACAAAGACATAAAGTACACTCGGAATCCTTTTCATGTTTAGGTCCAGAGCATGAAAAAGAGAAAACTAAGCTCATACCGGGGGTTCCTTTTCCGTAAGTTTAGTCCCTCAGGTCCAGAAAAGTGATAAACTAATGCCTGAGAATACTCTTCTCAATTCTGAAGAAAAGAGAGTGTTCCTTTCTCGTATTATTCCACATGGTCTGATAAAGAGATAACCTACCACCAATGTGGATGCCCACATTAGAGGAAATTTGGGGTCTAAAATGGGCCTTATGAGAAAACGAGCCAAAAATAAATTCTTGTGAGTTGGAATTCAAGAATCAATAGAATTTACATAAAATGATTCAACCATAATGGTTGACTTGACATATTTTTCATAAAAAATACTACTTTTTTGTTCGTATTTTCAACATATCTTCTTGTGTTTTTATTCAAATTTCGAGTGGGAGGGCTTGTTGGATGCGGAATTTAATTCCACATCCAACCAGCCCTCCTGCTCAAAATTTGAGTAAAAACACAAGAAGATATGTTGAAAATACGAACAAAAATACTAGTTTTTTTCTTTCTTCCTCCAAAATTAATAAATATTATTTTATTATTTTCCTTAGGAGGCCCATTTTAGACCCCAAAATTCCTCTAATGTTCACATATCATTAATGAGCGTGAATGGACAAATTTACTCGGTAGTCAAGTCTATTTTGAGGATTCAGATGTGGGCCTAAAGAAACTCAATATATTTCCCATGAAGTTTTAACGAGTCTGAAAAAGTCAACTCGCGGCCTCCTTACTATTTTTAATGAGCTCGAAGAAGAGCAGAAAGAATGCTCTAAATGCGAGGAGATGAGTGTCATAGGTAGGCGAAACTAGTTCCAAGCCCAAGGAACATACCTATGCATAATGAAAGGAACATGAGTAGGATAAAGACACTCAGGGAAAGTCTCCTCAGGGTAAAAGGTGTCCAATTGCAAAGGCAAAATGATACAAGGCTTAGCAACGATGAGAACAAATATAAGGGCTTATACAACGAGCTAAAATCGTGAAAGCCGGAATCAGGCTCATAAGCGCGAGTAGGGAACATGAAAATGTAGTTATAGCTTGAACAATAAGACAAGTCCAGTAAATAGTTGTGAATCCAATTAAAGATCCTGTCTCCAAGAAACAACAGTATCAGTATCATATTCAGAAGAGAAGTTCTAATACAGGTCACTTTGGTAGAAACACATGTGACTTTTCTATCTTCTACAAAAGGTAAAGTCAAGGCAGAATCGACCGAAGAAGATTCTGTAGTACAAGGCTTGAGGGTTTATAATTAGTAAGATCAACCTCAGAAGGAGAGAAAAAATCAACAAGGGATATAGAGTCTGCAGGAACAAACTCAATATCACGAGAGTTGAAAAATTCATAAGAAAAATCAAACTCATCAGGATCACTGACTTGCTATTCGAAGGGAGAGTCCAAAGACTCAACAAGACCAACATAAAAAAGAAAGGTCAAGCTTACTAGGAAAATCAGGGTTAGACTTAGTACAATTGAACCAACATCCAAAAGAAGGTCAGACTGTATCAAAGACTCTAGGAAGACTTCATCCGAAGGAAGGGGATCATCTGAGATAGGACACATGTCTAAACTTTCAAATGGATCAAAAGAGTGGAGAGCAGGATCCATGGTCTGTATAGGATGACTCACCCAGTCAACTGCTGGGACCAAGTCCCGAGAAGGTAAGTATGAAAATAGAGGATGCTTCTCAATAGAAATTGAACGCAAAGGACATGAGGCCACATAGCTCATCTGTGGCAGGGTAGTGTCTATAGAAACACTGGGAATCGATAAAGGAAAGACATGGTCTCAAGTTGGGTCAGGAGACGGATCAAGAAAATCCAATTGATCGATAGTGACAATTTCCTCACCATGATTAAAGTACATCACACAAAAACAATTTGACACCACAGCTTGCATGGCATAGACATAATCACGTCCAATGAGCATATTGAAGTCCAAGGGGTCTTCTATCACCATGAAGTCAACTAAGACGGTCTTCCCACCCAAAGTAACAGGTGTTTGAGCAAGAATTCCCAAGGCTATACAACTTCTTCTATCAAATGCCAGTAATTGACTAGCAGTCGACACAAGGCTGGGAGATCCCATGCCTCGCTAAGCACAAGCAGACAAAATACTAACTGAGGCTCCTTCATCAACAATACAATGAGCAATAGTGTATGATTCAACTTTGACCTTTATCTAGAAAGGTGCATCAGAATGTTGATGTAATTGTAACTTCGGAATGCATTCACTTGTATTTCTTATGTATTGTAACTCGATGTTTATTCTGGGATGTACTGTAATGTATTTGAGTCATGTCATACCCCGATGTTTATTCCGGGAAGTTTCTATAATGAGAAATTCATGTCAAGTCATTATGGGTAACCCTCCTATTGGTCAAGGGTTAAAGTCCCCACGGTTGTGGGGCCCTTGGGTTATTAGACTATCCTAGTGAAGTCGACCCTAGGTGAGTCATTGTAAGTCGGGGCAATAGTCCCCACCATTGTGTTACCCTCCTATTGGTAGGAGGATGCAAAGTCCCCACAAGTGGTGGGGCACTAGGGTTATTAGACACTCCTAGAGATGTCGGCTCTAGTAAGTAATTGTTAAGTAAGGCCGACATGTTAGAGTGTAATTCAAGTGAACGAAAGAATATAAATAGAGATTGAGCCTCTCTATTTACATCACTTGCAACACTCACACTCACTCATTGGGGCGCATGAGTGAGAGGAGAAGCTCTCTCAGTGTGAGAGAGAGAGACTGTTGTTGTGTGGAGATCATCTTACTGTTTTGGGGATTTTACTATTTTGGTGTTGATTCTATCTCTGAGGAAGTTATGGGGTTTTCTCCTTTATGGTTTCCCCGAGGAAAAATCTTTCTGTCTCTTGTCTCTTGTGATGTGGTTATGTTTTATTACTGTGCTTGTTATTCTCTCAGTGAAAAGATCCTAAGATCGTAATGCTAGCTTATATGATGAAAAAATAACATGGTATTAGAGCTAACCTGAGAAGAAGACATTGTGCAGCTACGTAAGCTAGGGATTCTTACTTTTTGGGTCTCTCTCCACAATCCATCAGCAAAAGTATGCTAGGATGACTCTCCATTGAAGGGTGCATCTTTCTATCGAAGCAGAATTCGATTCCGAGCATTTTCAGTTTTCGATGCGGAAATTATGGCTTTCTACAGAAGATGAATTTTTGAGTGATACTAGCACAGGATTTTTCTCCTCATCAAAACCGAAGTTTAGAGACCTATATCAAGAAATTTGGTTGGATGAAACTCCAGGAAAGTCAAACCCTAGTTTGACCTCGAGCTAGAAAAACCCTAAATACTAAAAATGATACATTTTGGTACATTCGCTATATTCTGAGTTTGGAAATGTCTCAGTAGCTGAAAATTTAATGGGCTGCAAATAATATCCTTAAGAAAACTGTGTCCAAAATTTCTCCTCATATTCACTGTGTTCTAGGAGATATGATCTCTCCACGTTGGGGTTCCAGCCTCTTCCAGAATTCATCCCTAAACAGGACACCTAGGGAGAATTGCAATATCTTGAGCTACAAAGGTCCAAATATAATTCCTGAACATGTTCCAGAAAGGACACAGAATATAATTTTGGTGGTCAGAAGAGTAGACTCAGAAGATGAACCAGTGACAGGTGGCATGCCGTACAACTTCACTGTTTTGAACAGTCCTATATCAGTTCACCTTGGGAAAAGGATCATAAATCCCAAATGGTGAAACTAATTCTGATGAAACATATGTTTTTGGATCAGGTAGATGCGAGGTTACCTTAGTGAGAAATTTCAGATATAGAGGAGGATAAATTATGGAGATATCACAGAAACAGTAACAGGAATTTCTACAGAAGAAATTGGAAAATTAGGGCTTCTTGTTCTGGGAGCTTCCCTCCACTGTTTTCAAAAAAGGAGTACATTGGACAGCTCCATTTGGAGAGCTATATCTATATATCCAATTATATTTTAAAGATTCCAAAGTTGGAAAATTAGGGTTTCTGTGACAAGCCCTAGATCAGCCAGCTCCGGAACCAGGATGGACACCTCAAATCGGTAAGATCTAATCTATTGCTATTTTCATTTGAGGTTCTCATTTCAATGTAATCTATTACATCAGCTTAATGATAATCTTGGTGAAGTTCATAAATTTCAAGAATAGAAGTATTTGATCTCTCTGAAGAAAATGGATTGGACACTTACATGAGTATAGAGGTTCCAATTTCAGAGGGAGATGAGCTTAGAAGCCTTTCACAAGAAGAACTTGGTCAAGGAAAAGAAGATCATTGTTGATTCAGTCATGAATCAACTTGTATTACAAGTGTATCCCCAAAGACACCGAAGATGTTTGATTCCTTGGCCAACCTATTTGAAGGAAAGAAAATAGATTGGAATATGACCTTAAGAAACCAATTGAAGAATGTGAAGATCCAGAATGCAGAGACCATGCAGTCATAAGGGTCTCTCAAATCAAGAACAACTTGAAGCGGTGAAAGAAGAAGTGAAGAATGAAGAAGTGGTGATGGCCACCTTGAATGGCCTCCCAGGATCATGGTATTCATTAATGCAAGGAATGTGTGCTAGAAGTAAGTGATTACTTTTAGTAGACTTTGGAAAGAAGAAGAAGCTTGACTCATAAGAAAAGAAGAGAAGATGGAAGCAATTGAAGATCAAGATCTCACCTTCCAAAGAAGATACCTCAAGCGATGAGGAATATGAAGATCTTAACTCTTGAAGAACTTATAATCCACCTTAGCATTTGGATAAGAAACACCTTAGCATTTGGATAAGAAACAATGCTATTATGAATGAAGAAGACAATGAAGTTGAAGGCTCAAGAAGGACTCTACCCATGAAACAAATAAAGATAAGTATTCAATTGTCATTTCATGATATTATGCATTTGTTTATATTTAGTTGATGTATTATGCATGATAGGATGTTTGCATTAATGACAGTATACTACTAATATGCATGTGATGGGTAAGTAGCTCATGGTGCTATACAACTCTCCATTGCTACTTATCTAGAATGAAACATCTTTGCTGACATATTGGATTAAGCGCACAATCCCAATGTTGTCCTGGTAGAGATGGAAGGCATCTAGAAAGTTTCCGTGAGATATGGATGAATGTTGTATTGGCTAAAATAGTTGCATGATCATATATTTATGCATAAGTATTTGCCAGTGTGAATATTCCTTATGAAATTTTCTAACCATACAAATGCATTTGACTTGTAGAAAATACCACACACATAATCGCCTGCAAGCAAAGAAGAATGAGACTTGTTTCGAAGAACAAGTGACGACAATTCAAAATGAAGAACAATATGATGAGTGCAGTGACATCATTGATGCAAAACCTTCCAGCCACCAAGAAGAAATGGAAGACCAGTTCAAGAAGAATGATGTCAGGGTGCAGTATTGAGACCTGAAGAGAAGTTCATAGTTCCATCATGTAGTATATGGAAACATCGTGGGATACAAGGCAAGATTCGTAGCACGAGGCTTCTCATGAAAAGAAGGCCTAGACTACGAAAAAAATTTTGGAGCCAGTAAGCACTGAAACACATACATGATGAGATTGATGAAGATCTCAACCTTTGCTACAAGGTTGAAGATGAAATTATATACACTAGATGGATACATAGAATACTAGTAGCATGGGAAGCTACTTGTCACTCTGGTACAGAATGTTTTCAGTGCATAGAGCATAGAAGACAGATGGAGTATGATGCTTCACTTCAGAGGGAGTGACTACAAAATATATTAAAGTTCGACATGGTACGACAGGATGGGAAGATTACTGATGACTCTAGGCTTTACTGAGAGTAAAGTGGATTCCAACCTTTGCTTCAAGGTTGAAGGCAGAAGACCAGTGATGCTCCTCTTATGTGTTGATGCACTATTTTCTAGGCATGGAGGTGTGGAAAAAGGAAGTGTGCAGTAGAGATCCTGAATAGGTTCAGGATGATGGACTGCATGACCACACCTGTGGCATCGAACCTGAAGCTGTTAAGTGATGCTTCATCAGAGATGGTTGATGCTATGATTGGGTCCTTGATGTACCTGATGAACACAAGACCAGATATGTGCTTTGCTGTGAACACCTTGATCCAGTTCCTAACACATCCGAGACATGTTCATTTGATTTCTACAAAGCATATTCTGAGGTACCTGAAGGGTACAGTTGATTATGGGCTCAAGTACGATGCGAATCAAAATATTAACCTAGAGGGTTATGTTGATTCAGATTGGGAAGGCAGTGCCATCAACAGAAAGAGTAATTCAGGGTGTTGCTTCAGTATGGGATCAGGTGTGATCTCTTGGTTTAGCAGGAAGCAATAATGTGTGGCACTGAGTACAGCTGAAGCAAAGTATGTCACAGCTTGTTCAGCTAGTTGTGAGGTAGTATGGATATGGAAGCTACGGTCTGATATATTTGATCTCCACTTGGATGATACTTGTATACATTGTGACAACCAGAGTTATGTGAAGTTGTCAGAGGATCCATTGTTCCATGACAATTCGAAGCATATCGAGATCAAGTACCACTATATCAGGGATATGGTGTAGAGAGGAGCAGTGAAGCTCCAATATGTTGTGACAGAGGAACAGATAGCTGATGTATTGACAAATCCATTGGCTAGGCTGAAGTTCGAGTACTTCAGGGAGAAGCTTGGTGTTCTCTAGATCGAGGTTTCCTCCAAGGGAAAGTGATGAGTCCCAAAGCCATTCTGACGAGAAGGTCAGATATAAGGGCTGAGCCATTCTATCATGGTGAGAGGATTGCTTCCTTCCATGTCAGATATAAGTGCTGGCCATTCTGTCGAGTAGGACAGATGTAAGGGCAACTTTCATTCTAGGAATGGAGGCACCTGGTCAGTTACCAGGTAGCTCAGTCAAGGACTAGGGGCCATTCTCATATGACTGCTGGGATGTGTTCTCGTAGGATCAGATGTGAGTGTAAGCCCTTCCATCACTATGATAGGATGTGTTCCTGTCTGGATGGATGTAAGTGTAGATCCTTTTTGGAGCGACTGAGGGATGTGTTCCCACGTGCTCAGATGTAAGTGTTGAAATCTCTCATCATTGTGATAGGATGTGTTCCTATATGGATGGGAGTCTTCCATCACTGTGATAGGATGTGTTCCTGTCTAGATGGATGTGCCCTTCTGATGAGTAGGTCAGATGTAAGTGCTGAAATCTCTCATCAATATGATAGGATGTGTTCCTGTCTAGAGGGATGTGCCCTTCTGACGAGTAGGTCAGATGTAAGCGCTGAAATCTTTCATCACTATGATAGGATGTGTTCCTGTCTGGATGGGAGTCTTCCATCACTATGATAGGATGTGTTCCTGTCTGGATGGATGTGCCCTTCTGACGAGTAGGTTAGATGTAAGTGTTGAAATCTCTCATCACTGTGATAGGATGTGTTCCTGTCTGGATGGGGGTCTTCCATCACTGTGATAGGATGTGTTCCTATATGGATGGATGTGCCCTTCTAACGAGTAGGTCAGATGTAAGTGCTGAAATCTTCCATCACTATCATAGGATGTGTTCCTGTCTAGATGGGAGTCTTCCATCACTGTGATAGGATGTGCCTTTCTGACGAGTAGGTCAGATTTAAGTACTGGGCGAAGACCTACATGATGGCTAGGCCTACAACCAGCATGAAAAAGGGTTGGCTCTGTAGAAATTCCTGTGATGAGAAGAATCATGAGATAGCACTAGTGATGATAGCCAGCAATGATCCAGATCAAGTGATGATCGAGATCTAGTGATGATGATCTAGCAGTGATGATCCAGATCGAGTGATGATCCATATCTAGTCCAGTGATGTTGATCCAAATCGAGAGATGATCCAGATCCAGTGGTGATGATGATCCAGATCGAGTGATGATCCAGATCCATTGATAATGATCCAGATCGAGTGATGATCTAGATTCAGTGATGATGATCCAGATCGAGTAATCATCCAGATCCAGATGAATATGACTTGAAGATGAAGATGAATTTGAACATGATGAAGACCTGACGATGACCTAGATGATACAGAGAAGAAGACTTGTGCTGATAAATTATGTCAAGAGAATACCTTCCTAGTTAAGAGGGAGTGTTGATGTAATTGTAACTTCGGAATG
Source organism: Pseudotsuga menziesii (assembly GCA_001517045.1). Classification (NCBI taxonomy): domain Eukaryota; kingdom Viridiplantae; phylum Streptophyta; class Pinopsida; order Pinales; family Pinaceae; genus Pseudotsuga; species Pseudotsuga menziesii. Next base: position 147,335 of record LPNX010697916.1, read on the forward strand.
TATTCACTTGTATTTCTTATGTATTGTAACCCGATGTTTATTCCAAGATGTACTGTAATGTATTTGAGTCATGTCATACCCTGATGTTTATTCTGGGAAGTTTCTATAATGAGAAAGTCATGTCAAGTCATTATGGGAAGCCCTCCTATTGGTCAAGGGTTAAAGTCCCCACAGTTGTGGGGCCCTTGGGTTATTAGACTATCCTAGTGAAGTCGACCCTAGGTGAGTCATTGTAAGTCGGGGAAATAGTCCCCACCATGGTGTTAGCCTCCTATTGGTAGGAGGAGGAAAAGTCCCCACAAGTGGTGGGGCACTAGCGTTATTAGACACTCCTAGAGATGTCGGCTCTAGTAAGTAATTGTTAAGTAAGGCCGACATGTTGGAGTGTACTTCAAGTGAACGAAAGAATATAAATAGAGAGTGATTCTCTCTATTTATATCACTTGCAACACTCACACTCACTCATTGGGGCGCATGAGTGAGAGGAGAAGCTCTCTCAGTGTGTGAGAGAGAGACTGCTATTGTGTGGAGATCAACTTACTATTTTGGGGATTTTACTATTTTGGCGCTGATTCTATCTCTGAATAAAGTTGTAGGGTTTTCTCCTTTATGGTTTCCCCAAGGAAAACTCTTTGTGTCTCTTGTCTCTTGTGATGTGCTTATGTTTTACTGCTGTGCTTGTTATTCTCTCAGTGAAAAGATCCTCAGATCATAATGCTAGCTTATATGATGAAAAACTAACAAGGAAGTCATGGCTCAACTAGGCTATCCCAATCAAAGGAAGCAATCCAAGAGCTTGGTGGGGGTTGATCTGAAACGAGTTCAGTTCCCCCTTATTCAGTAAGTTTTGAACTAGCAATGAAGAAAATGTGACTAGTAGACACTTCACTCTCCAAAGGAAGAGTGGGATTGATCGACAATGAAATCGATTCAACCGCTTCATCGAAGTCACTCTCTATAGGGAGAGTGGGATTGACCAAAGATGACATTGGTTCAAACACATCAGGATCACTCTCCGGAAGAAGAGTGGAAACGACCAAATTTGAGATTGGTTCGACCGCTTGATCAACCAATGGTTGAGTAGGGTGTTGAGAAACTATAGGTTGTTCAAAAATGGGATGACCATGAAACAAAACTCTTCTTACCTCTTCAATAGAAGGGCTTTTATAATTAAGGTGGTCTCCCTCAAAAATATTACAAGGAAACTTGGGCTTGTGTTTTGAACGAGTAGTCTTTTCAACAATGTCAACATGACTCGCAATGGCCGATGAATTATCTTCAGCATGAAGTACAAAGGCTGAGAGAATGCCCCCAGCATGAAGTACAGAGGCTAAGAGACTTCCCCCAACATGGCTTGCAGAGGCTGAGAGACTGGGTTCAACATGACTTGCAGAGGTTGAACGAGTGCCCCCTTGCTTATGTGCCTTCTTCCTATTCCTCCTTCTTTTATTCCTTTTAGACTGTCGGTTACTAGTATTAGTACTTTGACTACATGAGGTAGAAGGAGTAGGAGAATTAACTATAGGTGAAGGGGAGCCAATGTTTTGATGCCCTTGAAATAAGGAGCTTACTTGAGAAGCATCAGGAGCATTCAGGGAAGTTGGAGTGGAAAACAACCACACTGGTATCCCTAGGGTGAATCCAGGTAGATTCAAGGTGGCCATCAAAGGAACACCAACATTCCCCATGAGAGGAATAGTACAAGGAGTTACCAGCATGGGGATCTCTTACTTGGTGTTCAAAGAGGTGTTAGCCATAGTTTCAAACAAGAAGACAAATTCTGAGGTTGAAAAGCAACCAAAATTACAAAGCACACACCTAAAGGCACACTAAGTACAGACAAACCACAAAGCACACACCTAAAGGCACACTAAGTACAGACAAACCACAAAGCACTCACTAAACATTCCTAAATCCAAATAGACAAACAGGTATAAGATATGCTTTCCAGAAGAAAGTTCATAGACAGTTACTTGGCATCCCTGTAGATGTTCTTAGGCACAAGCAAAGGAATCACCCACTGCCCTCCCACACCTTCTACCGAGGTTACCTTCCAAGCCCGTCCAAGGTCAACTAGAAATAGTCTTCCGGTGTACCTTTGTATGAACCCTAGATGTCAAAGAGACTAAAAGCTACCTTAACTATATTGATACTCTAGGGGGACAGTCGCAAGCCTGGTTCGTACGCATGGGCAGGGTAGCTAAGCCCAAAACACTGTCTAGGACAGAATCCCCAGATGCATAAAAACCCTGGTTTACATTTCGACAAGGAATTAGAGGTTTATCTCCTCAGTCCAACCCTCTATGTGGCCTTGTGCTTAAATCCCATTTGAGAGGATATTCCCAGATACAATCAACGTAGAAAAGGTTTACCTAGTGATTGGCCAACTATGTTTGAAATTAAACACTTGTGGGGAGTTTAAACTCCCTATACCACAAGTCTAGCCTGAGCTAGTTGGTGTATGACCCTATAAAATAAAACTTACTAATCATTTTTAAATTATATCATTTATTTTAAGGGTTGTTTTTAGTGAGAGGGTAAATGGCGTGAAACTTATGTGGTGTTTTGACTCAAAGTTGAAACCAAATGACTAAGCAAAAAGAAATGAAATGCAAAAAGAAAACTATTCTCTTTCTTTTCCAAGTAGAAACTTAGAAGCCACAAAAGAACAAATCCTTTTATTTTTTTTCAAAAACAATGATATGCTATGCAATATAGACTAATAAACTAATCTACATGCATATAAAGCAAACATGTGTTTTTCTTTTTCTTTTATAAATGCAAAAGAAAAATAAGACTATATTTTTTTTTGTAATTTTTTAGATTATATTTTAAAAACTGAAAGTAAAACTGAAACTATACCTTGGATTTGCTGAACAAATTCAAAATGAAGGATTGCAAGCCAACCAAGACTCCTTTCCTTTTAGGAGTAAAGCTTGAAGAAGCTGATTCTTCACCTATGGTAAACAATACACTGTATAAGCAATTGATTGGATGTTTGTTGTATCTTACACATACTAGAACTGATTTTTATTATGCAGTAAGTGTGGCTTCTAGATACATGGATCAGCCTCATGAGATCCATTGGAAAGAAGCCAAAAGGATCCTTAACTTTGTTTAGGGAACAAGGACACATGGGATCTTCTATAAAGCTAAATCTGATCTTGGTTTGATTGGATTTACTAACAGTGATTGGGTAGGTGATAGCATAGACAGAAATTCCACATCACGATATGTGTTCATGCTTGCAAAAGGGCCAATCAGCTGGTCAAGCAACAAATAGAGTGTCATTGCACTCTCATCTACAGAAGCAGAGTACAGAGGAGTTGTTAATGCAGCAACTCAATGTTTATGGTTGCAGGGATTACTTGGAGAGCGTGGCTTCGAATCAGAGTACTCAAATACCATCTACTATGATAACCAGAGTACCATTCGAATCTACAATGATCCAGTTCAGAAGCAGAGAACCAAACATATTGAGATCCATATGCACTACATCAGAGAGCTTGTGCATGATGGCACCATTCACCTACTCTTCTGTTCATCTTCAGAAAAAGTAGGTGATATCTTCACCAAAGCATTTTGTGAGAAGACGTTCAGCAATCTCAAATCACTACTGGGGATTGCTGATCATGCTATGAAGCATGAGTGAAGACAAGATTTCCAAATTTTGTTTTACAGTCCATGTTTAAGGGAGGATTTTCCCATGTGGTTTTTTCCTCTTTCCTTGTTTAAATGGCCATGCAGTATGTAAAGGGTGACTAAGACTTGTTTCTAGGCCCTATAATTTTCTGATATATTACTCATAATTCATGCTTAAGGGGGGGTGTTAGAATAATCAACCCATAGTTAGCTACCTTAGACATTAAATTAATCATTTTTGTCTTATTTGCCTAGTTTCATGATTCCACCTTATGCAAGTTGTCATTGGCCTATCCATAGTGGTCAAACTTGCCTATTTTGACTCATGTAGTGCTTGGGAAACCTCAAGGAATCAATTCTGCTTTATTCCTGGCCTCCTAGGCGCCCTTCTGCTTTTTCTGCTTTTTCAGTGCTTTTAAGGCAATTGGGAAAGTTTGACTAGGTGAGGTTAACTAGTTTTTTGTTCTCCACATACTCCACTCTTTTCTCCTATGAAAAGCATGTATGAGTTGTCATTCCATCACTCTTTAACTTTCCTAAGTGCTTTTTCCAATTTGTGAGCTCCATGACTGATTTGGAAACTACTTTATGCACCTATGGGGGATTTGCTTAATTTTAGTAAGCCTACTTTGACTAGATTCGAATTGCCTCCTCATGCATTAAAATATCCTATGTAATTATTTAATGCAGCATCCTATTTTATTACAGGGTTGGCTATTGTACACTGAGTTAAAAAAAATTAGTTTTCATCTCCATTTTCAGTCTCTTTTGTGAGTGATTTTGCATGATCAATTGATAATTGTTGTGACTAAAATTGTTCTATCACTGGGTTCAATTTCTACATGGTATCAGAGCCTTTGCAGATTGATTTCTCTCCTTCCAATTTGTTTTGCAGGTTTGACATCATTGACTGGGAGCATTCTACAGACTGCCGGGACAATTTCTGAGCTATGGATCAATCTCAGAAGATCATTTTGACTCCCTTCAACTTATTTGAATGGAAAGTAGAGATGGAGATACTGTTGAGAGTGAAATGTCTCTACAGAGTGACTATGGAAACAGAAGCAAATCCCAATGCAGCTGCAGAGAAAATAAAATGGCACAACAGGAGGGATGAGGCCTATGGTCTCCTGTGTCTGAGCATATCCAGAGACCTCCTTTTCCATATTGATGGATTGACATCATCAAATGAAGTATGGGAGAATATTACTGATCTTTTTGGAAAGACAGATCAGATGAGGGGACATCAAATCGAAAATGAACTGATCTCCCTGAGTCCAAATAGCTTTGAATCCCTGCAACTCTATTTCTCCAAGTTCAAAGCACTTGTTTTGCAGCTAAAGCAATGTGGGATCGAAAATAAGGGTGATCAGATGGTCTTGGCCATACTCTCAAATCTTGGCCCTGACTATTTAGTGTTTTTTTTTACCTTCTATGCCACAAAGTTGACAGCTCGAACCTGGAAGATGCCTAGCCTTGCAGATTTCATGGAATCTGTCACACACGAACAAGACAAGCTGGTGATGATGGGCACCATCAAACCATCCAAAGACCAAGATCTGGTTGCTCGATATTTGAGGGTGGATTCAAAAAGAAAAAATAAAGCTAAGAAGCCACCTGAGCAAAAGAGAGACAAGAACAAGTCTCCGGAGGAGCCACAAGGTTCCAAGAAGAACTACCAGAAGAAGAAGAATAAAGGAGAAATGAGCAAGTGCACATACTACAATAAGGGCAATCACACTGAAAGCTCTTGTATGAAGAAGCAAATAGACATGCTGGCCCAACTCCTGGAGAATAATGGCATCTCCCTTCCAGACAACTCAAAGAAGAGAGAAGGAGGATCAAGTTCAGAAGACAGAGAGAGAGTTCATGCATTGGCTGCTAGCACATCAAGCTCACCTAGTATCAACATTGATTATGGAGCTTCAAGACACATGGTTTATACTAAGGAGGCATTCTCCTCACTTGACATGTTGAAAGGACCACCTATAGTACTGGGAGATGACTCTCTCACTGAAATTTTGGGCAAAGGGAGGATTGATCTTGATCATGGTCAGTTCAGTAATGTGTTGTATGTGCCTGGTCTTGCCTCCAACCTCTTATCAGTGTACCAGATGACTCACACTGGGTCTCCAAAGGTCATATTATCCCCTGATGAAGTTGAGATCATAGATATCTCAAGTGGTAAAGTCATTGCAAAAGGAGTTGCAAATCATGCTCAAAAGGTATACATGTTCTCACACTTCCTACCCTACTCAAACCCCTCTGCTCTTTTGATTCATTGTAATGAGGCAAGCAAGATTTGGCATGAAATATTTGACCACCTAAATTACAAGTATCTTTCTAATCTTAGTGAAAAAGAGATGGTCATAGGGTTGCCCAAGATAAAATTTTCCAAAGGAGTCTGCCAAGGTGGTATCCTAGGAAAACACCCAGAGCACAAATTTGAGAGAGCTAGTCATGAGAGAACCTCTGCACCCCTTGAGCTGATCCATAGTGATGTTGCTGGCCCATTCCCTCATATTTCCATGAGTCAGGCCAAATATACATTGACTTTCATAGATGACTTTTCCAGGTATTGATGGGTTCACTTCCTGAAACACAAGTCTGAAGTTTTTGGCCTGTTCAAAGTCTTTAAGGCTTTGGTTGAAAACCAGTCTGGGAGGAAACTCAAGGTCCTCAGATCTGACAATGGTGGTGAGTATTTCAAGTCTGAGTTTATTCAATATTTTGCAGATGCAGGTATTCAGATGCAGCATTCTATCCCTTACATACCACAACAAAATGGTGTTGCTGAGAGGAAGAACAGATCACTGAAGGAGATGGCAACATGCATGATGGAGGCCAAAACTTTGCCACCAAAGTAATAGGCTGAATCTATCAACTGTGCAGCCTATATCCAGAATAGGGTGCCTCATAAACATCTTGATGGTATGACTCCTTTCGAAGCATGGAGTGGGCACAAGCCAGATGTGACCCATTTCAGGATTTTTGGCTCAAGGGCTTGGGCTAGAATTCCAACAGAGAAGAGAAAGGCTTTGCAGCACCAAATCCAAGAGTGCCTATTTGTTGGGTACTCTAAATATTCAAAAGGGTACAAGCTGATAAATTTGAGCACAAACAAAGCCTTCATTGAAAGGTGTGTTCAGTTTCAAGAAGAACCCCTAGCAGCAGTGGAAGTTGGAGAAGCCTCTTCACCACCAGATCCTCTGAAAGTAAGTGAAGAGTTTGTTGAACATGCTGATTCTAATATGTATGATAGTGATGAGTTTATTGCATATCCTAACAGCCCTACAAGGCCAAAATGGGAATCCAAGACACTTCATGTAGCAGGAGAGCTAGTTGGGAATCCCAATGACCCTTGGAGGACTAGATCTCAATTTGAGAGTGCTATGTGCATGAAGGATCCTATGTTTTCTGAGAAATGATATATGATGGTGGAATCAGATCCCTAGACATATGAAGATGCAGCAGGAGATCTAAGATGGAAAACAGACATGAAGGAAAAGTTCAGCTCACTCCAAAAGAGCAACACTTGGGAGCTAGTGGATCTTCCCCCAGGGAGGAAGTTAGTTCAGTGTAAGTGGGTCTACAAGACCAAATTTGCTGCTGATGGTTCACCTATGAAGTACAAGGCCAGATTGGTATCCAAGGGCTACTCACAGGTTCATGGCATAGATCACAATGAGACCTTTGCACTAGTGGCAAAGATGGACTCCATCAGGCTAGCCTTAGCCATTGCAGCTTCAAAGCAATGGGAGGTACATCACATGGATGTAAAGTGTTCCTTCCTAAATGGAGATCTCACAGAAGAGATATACATGCAGCAGCCTCAAGGATTTTCTACTAACCCATCTCTTTTTTGCAGGTTGAGAAAGTCATTGTATGGGCTAAAGCAAGCCCCCAGGGCTTGGTATGCCAAGATTGATAGCTTCTTGCTATCACTGAATTTTGTTCGGTGAAAATAAGATCCAAATGTCTATTTGAAGTTAATTAATGGTTCATTAATGATCATTGTGTTATATGTTGATGACCTTCTCATTACAGGAAGCTCAAAGGATGAGATTGCTTCCTTGAAGGGTGCAATGAACCAAGCCTTCTCCATGACAGATTTGGGGCTCTTAAGCCAATTCTTGCGGCTTGAGATTGCTCAAACCAAAGTAGGAATTAAGGTGCACCAGTCCAAGTATGCCTTGTATTTTCTGAACAAATTCAAAATGAAGGATTTCAAGCCAAGCAAGACTCCTTTCCTTTCAGGAGTAAAGCTTGAAGAAGCTGATTCTTCACCTATGGTAAACAATACACTGTATAGGAAATTGATTGGATGTTTGTCGTATCTTACACATACTAGACCTGATATTTATTATGCAGTAAGTGTGGCTTCTAGATACAGGGAGCAGCCTCATGAGATCCATTGGAAAGCATCCAAAAGGATCCTTAACTTTGTTCAGGGAAAAAGGACACATGGGATCTTCTATAAAGCTAAATCTGATCTTGATTTGATTGGATTTACTGACAGTGATTGGGAAGGTGATAGCACAGATAGAAAGTCCACATCAGGATATGTGTTCATGATTGTAGAAGGGCCAATTAGCTGGTCAAGCAAGAAACAGAGTGCCATTGCACTCTCATCTACAGAAGCAGAGTACAAAGGAGTTGTTAATGCAGCAACTCAATGTTTATGGTTGCGGGGATTACTTGGAGAGTGTGGCTTTGAATTAGAGTACTCAACTACCATATACTATCATAACCAGAGTACCATTTGAATCTGCAATGATCCAATTCATAAGTTGAGAACCAAACACATTGAGATCCATATGCACTACATCAGAGAGCTTGTGCATAATGGCACCATTCACCTACTCTTCTGTTCATCTTTAGAACAAGTAGCTGATATCTTCACCAAAGCATTTTTTGAGAAGACCTTCAGCAATCTCAAATCACTGCTGGGGATTGCTGATCATGTTGTGAAGCATGAGTGAAGACAAGATTTCCAAATTTTGTTTTACAGTCCATGTTTAAGGGAGGATTTTCCCATGTGGTTTTTGCCTCTTTCCTTGTTTAAATGGACATGTAGTATGTAAAGGGTGACTAAGCCTTGTTTCTAGGCCCTATAATTTTTTGATATATTACTCATAAGTCATGCTTAAGGGGGGGTGTTAGAATAATCAACCCATAGTTAGCTACCTTAGACATTAAATTAATCATTTTTGTCTTATTTGCCTAGTTTCATGATTCCACCTTATGCAAGTTGTCATTTGCCTATCCATAGTGGACAAACTTTCCTATTTTGACTCATGTAGCACTTGGGAAACCTCAAGGAATCAAGTCTGCTTTATTCCTGGCCTCCTAGGCGCCCTTTTGATTTTTCTGCTTTATTGCCTGCTTTTTCAGTGCTTTAAGGCAATTGGGAAAGTTTGACTAGGTGAGGTTAACTAGTTTTTTGTCCTCCACATCCTCCACTCTTTTCTCCTATGAAAAGCATGTATGATTTGTCATTCCATAACTCTTTAGCTTGCCTAAGTGCTTTTTCCAATTTGTGAGCTCCATGACTGATTTGGAAACTACTTTATGCACCTATGGGGGTTCTGCTTAATTTTAGTAAGCCTGCTTTTGACTAGATTCGAATTTCCTCCTCATGCATTCAAATATCCTATGTAATTATTTAATGTAGTAGCCTATGTTATTACAGGGTTGGCTATTGTACACTGAGTTAATACAGTTTAGTGTTCAGCTCCATTTTCAGTCTCTTTTGTGAGTGATTTTGCATGATCAATTGATAATTGTTGTGAGTAAAATTGTTCTATCACTGGGTTCAATTTCCACAGGACAGAATCCCCAGATGCGTAAAAAACCAAGTTTACATTTCAACAAGGAATCAGAGGGTTATCTCCTCAGTCCAAGCCTCTACACGGCCTCGTGCTTAACTCCCATTTGAGAGGAGATTCCCATATAAGGTTTACCTAGTGATTGGCCAACTACGTTTGAAATTAAACACTTGTGGGGAGTTTAAAATCCCTATCCCACAAGTCTATCCTGAGCTAGTTGGTGTATGACCCTATAAAATAAAACTTACTAATCATTTTTAAATTATATCGTTTATTTTAAGGGTTGTTTTTAGCCAGAGGGTAAATGGCGTGAAACTTATGTGGTGTTTTGACTCAAAGTTGAAAACAAATGACTAAGAAAAAAGAAATGAAATGCAAAAAGCAAACTATTCTCTTTCTTTTCCAAGTAGAAACTTAGAAGCCACAAAAGAACAAATCCTTTTATTTTTTTTCAAAAACAATGATATGCTATGCAATCTAGACTAATAAACTAATCTACATGCATATAAAGCAAACATGTGTTTTTCTTTTTATTTTATAAATGCAAAAGAAAAATAAGACTATTTTTTTTTTTAATTTTTTAGATTATATTTTAAAAACTGAAAGTAAAACTACTCTATGCAAAATTACATGAAAAATCTTCAAAATGTTTTTCTCTTCACTTTTTAAAATGCTCAAAGACTACTTATGCACCTAAAATGCACAAAAACTCGAGTATGATTGAATTTAACAAACTGTATAAAGTAAGCAAAGCAAAGTAAATAGATTATAAAGACCGAGAAATCAACCACCTAAGGAATACTTGGAACCCTAGCTTGGGTGGGTACAATGACAAGAAATCACTGAAAACAGACAAAGGTAAGTGGAAAACTAATCACTATCCAAAGATAGACTAGGAAAAACATTGCCCAGAACCCTGATCACTGATTTGGACAAAAACACTTCAACCTATAACCCAAATAGGCAGACCTACTTCAAAATGCAAATAGAAGACAATCCAAACAAAAGAAACTCAAGGGATCTACAGGAAAGCGCAAGGTGTGGCCAACAAGGTCATCAAACTAACAACACAGTGCTTATAAGGAAGACCAACTAACAAACATGAATCATAAAAGGATAGGGACAAGCAAACCCAGGCCCAAAAATCCCTATTTCAAGGCTTGTACGTGACTGTGTATGAGGGCAACTCACATACTATACGTGACTGTCCTAGAGAGAAACCCACATACGTAGGCCTCTATACATGACTGTGTATAAGAGAAACCCGCATACAGGTGAAAAAATTTCTCAAAAAGAAGGAAAATCCATAAGGCCTTCAAACACTATGGTAAGCATGAACCAAGACAAGATACCACACACAAACTCAAGGCAAAGACTGGTCAAGGGTAACAAAAATAACCTACAGCAGTCTGGGCTCCCCAATGGAATCGCCAGTCCTATTGTTCAGGAATAAACACCTTATAACTAAAGGTCTGGGGTTACCAACGTACTCTTAAAACTTGCAGACAATCAGCTTTAAAGTATAGAAAGGAAATAGGAAGATAGAATGTACTCACCTGATTAACAATGATTGATCCAAGCTTTGTCTTCTCCCACTCTGGTTCTCCTCCAAAGCTTTCAGGGATGCACCTCCTTCACCTGCAAAGAGAAAATCCTCCAAGTGCAAACTTATACATGTATATATGAAAATTTAGATAAATAACATATATAGTGCTTAATCATAAATATTCATCAAACCATAATACATGAAAGATATTCAACACACATTTGGAATAAGGATTCTCTTTATTAACAATAGTGAATGAGCTAAGGTTACAACCCAATGCCTGAAACAAGGACTCCTCTGCAACCAAAGGATTCTGAGTTCTACTGCTCCAAAGACTTCTGAATAGATGCCACCAGCATAAATTTTCTCTCCAAGTACGATTCATTAATGCCCTCCCCAAGGCCTTTATTTATACTTAGTGAAATAAGGTAGTTTTGAAGGTTGAGGAGGTTGAGACAGTTAAGATAGTTATTGTTTAGGGCTTAACAAATCTCAATTAATCACGATTTATTATTTTTAATGTCAAAGGAAGGAGTACGTGAGTATTGATACTGGCAACCCGCGTATGACACGCGAGTTTCTATAAGGGAAACCCGCGTATAGACCTGTACGCGGGTTGCAATGACAAATACTTATGTATAGTACGTGACATGTTGTAGGAAAAGTCACGTATGTATGTGGGTTACTTGTAGGCAAAGTCACATACAGCAATTGACATATGAAAAGATAAAAATGGCAAGGTGGATGGATAGTTAATGTATTTCATAACATGCCCATCTATAGTGTTTTTGGCAACCTTCAATCCATAAATGTCCTTTTGTGCGCCAACATAGGAAATGTCGGCACTCGGATGGAGAAGTGCCATTTGGGTTGATAACAGTAGGGTTTAAAAATGGCTTTAATGTCGTGAAAGGAAAAATTCATTTCCCACTGAAAGGTTTCCCCTACATTTTTCAATCCAAAGGGAATTTTCTTGTACACGAAGGTACCCCAAGGACAAATAAAAGTTGTTTATGTTGGTATTCCAGTTTAATTTGGATTTGATTATACCCGAAGAAACCATCCATAAACAAAAAGACTTCACTTCCTGCACAAGCATCAATAATTTGATCTATAAATGGCGTGGGGTAGTTGTCCTTGGGACATGCTTTGTTTAGATCTCGAAAGTCAGTACAAACGCTTATAGTCCCTTGCTTTTTGTCAACCGGAACAGGGTTGGATACCCATTCTGTCAAAGCTATGAGGTAAATGAAACTGGCTTTCAACAGTTTCTCAAGTTCAGCCTTAACCGCTACCGCTTTACATGGGTTGACAGGTCCCAACTTTTGTCGAATGGGTCTAGCATTAGGGTAAGTTCGGATTTCATGCTCAACTATTGATGGATCGATGCCTAGCATCTCCTCATATGACTAGGAAAATACGTCACGAAATTCCTTAACAAGGTAGTATAGGTCGCAATCTCCTCCAGAGAGCAGTTTGTGTCGATGTGTACATTTTCCACAACGTTTGGTTTTGTAGAGATGTTGATAGGAATCGTAGCGAAAATGTTTGCCATATTCCCCTCAGCAAATATTCCTTCCCTTGGTAAGGGATTAATAGGTGTATCAACATCACCTGCCACTCTCATATGGAACTCCTAGTTCTTGATCCTGCTTAACTCTAGAAGAAAATAGGATCGATGGTGAAGATCTTTGTAGATCTTATCTCGTTTGCATAAGGCTTCCAGAATGGCTTCATCCGAAGGTAAAACCATATCTAGGCAATCTCTAGAATGCAAAGAGTTCTCTTCCCAAGTAGGAAGATAGGCTTCTTTTGGCTCCTCTCAGACTGTGAGAGGGACTGGAATGGGATCAACAGGGGTATGAATGATATATTGATAAGCTACTTCCATTGCCGATAAGGGCACTTTAGGTTCATGGTGGAAAGGAAGAACCCAAGGATCTGTTCTATCAACAACCATTGTTATAGACTTCCCTACACTAGTAGAACCTAGAAAATTAATCGGAGCTGGAATATCAAATGTTCCCATCAATGATTCATACATTCCATCCCCTAAGCTCTCTGAAGTAGGTTTAACCTAATCAACCAATGGTATGGTGGACTCGTTAGTTTCCATGCGGCCTTTTTGAGTAAAACTGAGTTGGTCTACAGTTGTTACAATTTTATCATTCAAGCTTGCATTATGTTAGGATCTTTAACTAAGATAATAACAAGTACAACAATCAAACACAAGAGACAATGAACACAATGTTTTTCCTCAGGGAAACCATAAATGGAGAAAACCCTACAACTTCCTCAAAGATAGAATCAGCACCAAAAGTAAAACCCCAAAATAGTAAGATGATCTCCTGACAGTAGTAGCCTCTTTCTTCCTAGCCCCAGTGTCTTCTTCTTCCTCATCTATGCGATACAACTGAATGTGAGTGTGTGTGTGATAAATAGAGAGGCTCACTCTCTATTTATACTCATTCTTGACTTGACAATAACCTACTAGGGATGACTTCTCTAGGAGAGTCTAATAACCCTAGTGCCCCAGAACTGTGGGGAATTTAACCCTTAATCAATAGGAGGGTTACCCACAATGACTTGACATGACTTGTTTACATTATAGAACCTCCCGATAGGATCATCGGGGCATGAAATGACTCAATTACATTACAGATACTTCCTAGAATAAACATTGGGGTACAATACATGAAATATACAAGTGAAGACATTCTGAAGTTACATATACATCAACACTCCCTCTTAACTAGGAAGGTATTCTCTCAACACAATTTTTCAGCACTGGTCTTCTTCTCTAGATCATCTTGTCATCTGCATATTCAATTCATCTTCATCTTCAAGTCATCTTCATCTTGGATCTGGATCATCACTCGATCTGGATCATCATCACTGCATCTGGATCATCACTCAATCTGGATCATCATTACTGCTATATCTGGATCATCTTGGAGACATCATCATTGGATATGAATCATCACTTCGTCTGGATCATCACTGGGTCATCATCATAGGTGTTGTCTCATGATTCTTCTCATCACAGGAAGTTCTACAGAGCCAGCCATTTTTCATGTTGGTTGTAGGCCTAACCTCCTTGTAGGTCTTCTTTATCCCTTATATCTAACCCTAAGTCAGAATGGCCAGCACTCACATCCGACCATGAGAGGAACACATCCAAAATCATGTTAGAAAGGCACATCCCTTACATTCACTAGCATGACAGTACTCAACTACTATCATTTGTGAAAAGGCTCAGCACTCACATCTGACCTTGACTCGTCAGAAAGGCACAACACTCACATCCACCAGCATGACAGTACACAACTACTATCATATGTGGAAAGGCACAGCACTCACATCCACCAGCATGATAGTAAACAACTACTATCATCTATGGAAAGGCACAGCACTCACATCCACCAGCATGACAGTACACAACTACTATCATTTGTTGAAAGGAACAGCACTTACATCTGACCTTGACTCATCAGAAAGGAACTCAGTCCTAGACTGACGGTTCCTCGTAACTGACCAGGTGCCTCCATTCAAAGAATGGAAATATCCCTTATATCTAATCATGTAGGAACCAATCCTAGAGTCATATAAAAATGTCTCAGCACCCACATCTGACATGGAAGGAACCAATCCTCTCACCATGAAAAAATGGCAATAGCCCTTATATCTGATCAAGTGGGAACATATCCCTCAATCACATTAGAATGGACCTACACTTATATTTGATCATGTGAGACTACATCTCACAGTCATATCAGAATGTCCCTCAGTCCTAGATTGAGTATTCGTGGTAACTGACCAGGTACCTCCATTCAAAGAATGGCAATAGCCCTTATATCTGATCATGTACGAACCAATCCTATAGTCACATCAGAATGGCTCAGCACTCATATCTGACATGGAAGGAACCAATCCTCTCACCATGATATAATGGATCAGCCCTTACATCTAACCATGGAAGGAACCAATCCTCTCACCATGTCAGAATGGCTCACGGACTCATCACTTCCCCTTGGGGGAAATATCAATCTGGAGAACACCAAGCTTCTCCCTGAAGTACTCAAACTTCACTTTGTCTAATGGATTCATCAACACATCAGTTATATGTTCATCCATCGCAACATAATGGAGCTTCACTACTCCTCTCTACACCATATTCCTGATATAGTGATACTTGATCTCGATATGCTTCGACTTGTCATGGAACACCGGGTTCTCCGACAACTTCACACAACTTTGGTTGTCACAATATATACAAGTAGCATCCAACTAGAGATCAAATAAATTAAATAGTAGCTTCCTTAACCATAGTGCCGCACAACTAGCTGAACAAGCTGCGACATACTCTGCTTCAGCTGTACTCAGTGCCACACAGGATTGCTTCCTACTAAACCAAGAGATCACACCTGATCCCATACTGAAGCAACAACCTGAAGTGCTCTTCCTATCGATGTCACTTCCTGCCCAATCTGAATCAACATAACCCTCCAGGTTAATCTTCTGACTCACCTCATACTTAATCCCATAATCAATTGTACCCTTCAGGTAACTCAGAATATGCTTTGTAACAATCAAGTGAACATGTCTAGGATCTATCAGGAACTGGCTCAAGGTATTCACAGCAAAGCAAATATCTGGTCTCGTGTTCATCAAGTACATTAAGGATCCAATCATTTTACAATACATCGTAGCATCAACTGACTTTGATGAAGCATCACTCAGTAGCTTTAGGTTCGATGCCATAGGTGTGGTCATGGCCTTGTAGTCCATCATGCCGAATCTCTTCAATATTTCTACAGTATATTTCCCTTGTCCTAGGGAAATTCCATCTACATTCTACCACAAATCCATGCCTAGAAAATAATGCATCATACCCAATTCCTTCATTTTGAACTCAGCAAAAAGATTCCTCTTCATATCAGCAATCAACCCATCCATACATGTTACAAACATATCATCTACATATAGTAGGAGCATCACGAGGTTTCCGTCCTCAACCTTGTAGTAAAGGTTGGAATCTGCTTTACTCTTGGTAAAGCACAAACTGGATAGAAAGCTATCAATTCCTCCGTACCATGTCCTGGGTTCCTGTTTTAAACCATACATGGATTTCTTCAATCTACACACATGAGACTCCCTATCATGTGTTTCAAAACTAAGTGGTTGCTCCACATACACTTCCTCTTCCACTACACCATCCAAGAAGGCAGTCTTGACATCCATCTGGTGTATCTTCCATTTCATCACTACAGCCAGAGTAAGTACTGATCTCATGGAAGTGTATCTGGCTACAGGTGCAAAAGTTTCTTTATAATCTATTCCTTCTTTTTGAGAGAAACCACGAGCAACAAATCTTGCTTTATATTTTTCCATACTACAATCTACAGCATGCTTGATCTTGTAGATCCATTTGGAAGTTACAATAGACGTCCCTTCTGGTCTTGGGACAGCATCCCAAACATCATTCTTCATGATCGATTGATACTCTTCGATCATAGCATCCTTCCATTCTTTCCGTTCTGTCGCTTCTTCATAATTGGAAGGTTCTTTATCGATGAAATCACATAATAAGGCTACATAACCAGAGCAGGACCTGGTCCTCTTTCTTTCTGTGTGATTCTCTTCTGGAGCCTTGTATCTTTCCACACCTTGGATAGCTTCTCATACCCAATTAGGTTTCCTCTTATGAGGATTCTTCTCTTGAGGTGTATCTACAGGTTCTTGAGGTTCTTCTATTTCCCAATCTTCTTCTAGATATTCTTCGTTCATGGTTGTGTCATGAATTCTGGGTGCTACCGATTCTTCAGGAACTTCAATAGGTTTCTTTTTGGATTTGTTGTAAGCTGAGTCTTCGTCAAATGTTACATCCTTGATGATGTCAATATTCTTGAACCCTGGGAATTATATTCTATAAACCTTCGAGCTTTCAGAGTATCCCACAAATATACCCTTCTTTCCTAAAGGATCTAATTTTGTCCTCTTCTCTTTTGGAATGTGTATGTACACTGGACAGCCGAATATTCTGAGATAGATGACTTCCAGTTTCTTGCTAAAAAAGACTTATTCAGGTGTCTTGTTCTTGACCACTCTGTGTGGAGTACAGTTCTATACATAGACCATTGTTTTGGAAGCTTCTGCCCATAGATGCATAGGAATATTTTGATCATGAAGCATTGCTCTTGCAGCTTCCATGAGATTTCTATTCTTCCTTTCTGCAATCCCATTCTATTGTGGATTATATAGAGTGGACAACTCCCTCTTAATCCCTGAGTCTTTGCATAACTCTTTGAATTCATTTAATGTAAATTCTCCACCATTATCTGATCGAAAGGTCTTGATCTTCTTTTCAGTGTGGTTCTTGACCAAGGCTTTGAATTCCTTGAACTTGCTGAATACTTCATCTTTGTTCTTCATGAAGTAAATCCATGTCTTCCTAGAAAAGTCATCAATGAAAGAAACATAATATACATACCCGCTTAGTGAACTTGATGACATTGGTCCGTATACATTGGAGTGGATGATTTCCAATATTCCTTTTGCCTTGCTCTCTCTACTTGGAAATGTCTTCTTTGTATTCTTTCCTTTCGCACATCCTTTGCAGACTCCATCATGTTTTGATTGAATTTCTGGAAGACCTTCAACGGCTTTGCTTGCAAGTGGTAGTGCTCTCTAATTCACATGTTCAAGCCTTCTATGCCAAAGTTCATTTGACTCTATTGTGTCATGTACCAAAGCTTGTTCTAGATGGCCCTTTAACTTGTATAGACCTCCCTCTTGTTCCCCAATCACTACTACATCATTAATAGTCTTTCCCTTTGGCCACATGATAACTTGGACATCGCAACTCTCATGCCTTTTGCATCTAATGCAGATATGGAGAAGAGGTTCTTCTTTAGTCCTGGTATAAACAATACATCTTGCATCTTCATAGACTTTCCAAAGTCTAGCTTATAGGAGGATTCCCCATTACCTTTTATTGGATACTGGTAGTCATCTCCAAGTTACACCTTGTGAGGTGATTCATGTTATGAAATTTTTACAAAGGACTCTTTGAATCCTATCATATGTTTGGAATCCCCGCTATCTATAAGCCAATAATTATTTCCATGTGTGATGTTTCCCGTGAGAGCAGAAATCAAGACATGTTCTTCATCACTTGAAGCGTCTTCACATCCATATCTGGTTCTCTTTGAGGAAGGTTCATCATCCTCTGCAGCATGAGCATGATGTCTTTTATTGTTTCCCTTTTTCTTATTTTGTCTTTTAGGACAATCTTTTGCAAAGTGTCCTACTTCATCACATGTATAACATTTGCTTCTAGAGAAATATTTTCTAGTATTATTTTTATGGAAATTCTTACCTCTGGAGTGATGAGAACTTCATTTTCTTTTCTTGGAGTGAATTGTGAGAGCTTGATCTTCACTTCCCATATTTTCTTCTTGAGCTGCTATCCAAGCTTCTTCTTGAGAGAATTCTTCCCATAGTCTACTGAACTTGACTAACTTCTCTTTGGCACAGATCCCTTGAATAAAGGAGTCCCATGATCTAGGGAGACCATTAAAGGTGGTCATCACAATCTCTACATTATCCACTTCTTCATCTACTACTTCCATTTGTTCCTTGATCTGGGAGACCATTGTGAAGTAAGACTGGATGGTCTCTGCATTCTAAATCTTCACATTCTTCAACTGCTTCATCATAGTCATCTTCCTGTTAATGTTATTTCCTTCAAACAGTTTGGTTAGGGCATCAAACATAGATTTAGGTGTATTTAGGGAGGAAACCTATGGTATGAGGTGATCCTTGATTGAATCAACAATAATCCTCTTTTCCATAACCAACTTCTTTTGTGTAAGGCCTTAGCCTCATCTCCCTCTAGAACTGGAACCTCCTCATTGATATAGGAGTCCAACTCATTTTCTTCCAGGACCAGGGAGATCATATACTTCCAGGATCAAAATTTATCAGCTCCCTCAAGATTTTCATCAAGCTTGGTATGATGAGACATCTTAACTAAGAAACTCAAATGGAAATACAAAATATTTAGATCTTACCAGGTCAAGATGTCAGATCTGGATTTCGAGCTGAAATTCTGCAGTGTTGGTTTAGGAGCAAATTAGGGTTTGGATTTTCTGGAGTTTTGTCCAACCAAATGATTTGATATTGATCTCTAAACTTTGATTTTGAGGAGGCAATCATTCCAGGCTTGGGCTCACTGAAAAATTCCACTTCTGTGGAAATCCCTAATTTCTGGCAGTAGTGTCAGGTCCAAAACTGAAAAAGCTCAGAATTGGATTCTGCTTCGATAGAAAGATGCGCCCTAGGGTGGAGAGTTAATCAAACCTTCTTTTGCTGAAAATATGTGGAGAGAGATACACAAAGTAGGAAGCCCTAGTTCCCCCAACTGCATAGTGTCTTCTTCTAAGGTTAGCTCTGATACCATGTTAGAATTTTATCATTCAAGCTAGCACTATGTTAGGATATTTAACTGAGAGAATAACAAGTACAGCAATCAAACACAAGAGACAATGAACACAATTTTTTTCCTTAGGGAAACCATAAATGGAGAAAACCCCGCAACTTCCTCAGAGATAGAATTAGCACCAAAAGTAAAACCCCAAAACAGTAAGATGATCTCCTGACAGCAGTAGCCTCTTTCTTCCTAGCCCCAGTGTCTTCTTCTTCCTCAGCTATGAGATAAAACTGAGTGTGAGTGAGTGTGTGATAAATAAAGAGGCTCACTCTCTATTTATACTAATTCCTGACTTGACAATAACCTACTAGGGCCAACTTCTCTAGGAGAGTCTAACAACCCTAGTGCCCCGAAACTACGGGGACTTTAACCCTTGATCAATAGGAGGGTTACCCACAATGACTTGACATGAATTGTTTAGATTACAGAACCTCTCGATAGGAACATCGGGGAATGACATGACTCAATTACATTACAGATACTTCCCAGAATAAACATCGGGGTACAATACATGAAATATACAAGTGAATTCATTCTAAAGTTAGATATACATCAACCACAGTAACCAACTTCCATTCGTGTGGAAACACTACCACCCAAAATATGGCTGATGCAATAGCTGACATGGCGTAAATCCAAATTCTCCCCAAGAGCAAGTTATAATCCAAATATGCATCAATAACCTCTACCTCAACAGACACTGCTTTCCCTGCCAACTTAATTTTGAAAGCCAGTAGGATACCATGTGGACGAAATGACCTTCCATCAAAAGAAGTAAGTAGGGTGCTCGATGGAACCAGCTCTGGAGATCCAAGAGCTTTCCAACAAGATAGGGACATGACACATGTAGAATCACCCTCGTCGACAACTACCCTTCCAATCATTTTTTTGCCATGGATGACATCTATCGATAAGGCTACATGATATCGCAGGAGAATTTTGACATCAGACAAATTAAACTTCGCCAGGAGACTCGATGAGTCCATACTTACCAAGGATGCTAAGAGTGCATCTCGCTATGTGGGACAACTCTGTAACACCTCTAAATCCGACATCGCACAAGGCGTTTGGGCTAAATCTTCAACTACAGAGTAGTTTGCTGCAGCTCTAGCATTGGGATTGTGCAAGGTTTTCTTGAAGACACCTTTCGGTATCTTGGGAATAGGTTTGGCAGGATTCTCAATTGTGAGAGGGCTGGAAGTTTCACCTATTGAATTACCCATATCTAAGGCCTCTGTTTCATAGTTCTTGTTCCTAGTTTAGAGTAAAGTCTAGGATCAAACCATGTTCATATAATTGGGGTCAAGAGCATTTGGGGTGCCCCCCACTGCATTTGAAGCTGAAGCTGAATTCTATCCTTGGGGAAAAGGATCCTTCAGGACAGCCGGTTATTGGCCTTTTAACAGCTTATGAGCTTGTTCCATAAGGGGACATCGATGGGTTAGGTGATCTTCATGGAACAAATTACATGGGAATTTCACCTTCTTATTTTCTTTTTTTCCCCCATCAGCATTGTTTGTGGGTTTTTGCTTTTTTTGGTTTCCCTCACCCTTTTTTCCTTTCTTCTTTTTCCCACCGGGCTGTTTATTTCCCTTCTGAGAGGATTGTGCAAAAACATTTGCATTTTGGGGTGAGGGGGAATATTTTGCTTCCTCTACCATAGAATGTTTGATAGACAGCTCATGGAGTTGTTTAGCCAAAGAATCTACAGCGGGAGATTTCACAGAACCAACCACACCATCGGCATGGGATCCAGGATTATGTTTCTCTACATTGTGTGTTGGCTATGGTGCTTCAGGGATAATTTCATATAAAATCCCAGACTAAGAAGATATAAAATCTAGCTGTTGGGCCCTGAGGATAGCTTCTTCTTCATTGGTCACTCCCAAAGTAGATACATCCTTAGATATATATGGAAATAGGGATTTAAGGAACCAACTAATAAGAACTCAGGAGGAATAGTGGATTTGATAAGGCTCTTCTGTCTTCTCCACTCTTAGATGTGATCTGAAATATGAGTGGCCTTGTCTTGCTGAAAGGTAGACAACAAATCTGTCCCGAAATCATATTGGACAGGAAGTTGGAAGTGACTAAGGAATACATAAGCCAAGTCCCAAAAACTATTAAACGCAGCAGAAGGAAATTCAATATACCATTTTGTTGTAGTACTGGTTAGAGTTCTTTGGAATAGCCTCAACCAAACTGAATCCTCAATTCAGTGAGTTGGAAGACCACCACAAATGGAAATTTGTGACATGAACTCCTAGATCATCACCAACTTTGCCTTCGAATTTTGGGATATCCAAGGGCAACTTGGTAGGGATGAGTGGCCATGAGGAGTTATTTCTCACTGGTTCATTCATTAGTTTCGACAAATATGTAAAATTTAATGGTGCCAGGAAAGGGAGATTGGGTCTAACCAGAGCAATAAAAGTACCAGCTTTGGGATTAGAGGGACTTGCCCCCATATTCCCATATGTGAAGTGATATATTTGTAACATTAAGCTAGCATTATTAGGATATTTAACTGAGATAATAAAAATCACAGCAATCAAACAAAAGAAATAATGAACACAGTGTTTTTCCTTGGGGAAACCATAAATGGAGAAAACCCCACAACTTCCTCAGAGATAGAATCAGCACCAAAATTAAAACACCAAAACATTAAGATGATCTCCCGAGAGCAGCAACCTCTTTCTTTCAAGGCCCAGTGTCTTCTTCTTCCTCAGTTATGTGCTACAAATAAGTGTGAGTGAGTGTTTGTTAAATAGAGAGGCTCACTTTCTATTTATACTAATTCCTGACTTGACTAAACCCAACTAGGGCCGACTTCACTAGGTGATTCTAATAACCCTAGTTCCCCGAAATTGTTGGGAATTTAACCCTTGAACAATAGGAGGGTTACCCACAATGACTTGACATGACTTGTTTACATTATAGATCCTCCCGATCAGAACATTGGGGCATGAAATGACTCAATTACAATACAGACACATCCTGGAATAAACATTGGGGTCAAAGACATAGGATACATAGGTGAATACATTCCAAAGTTACAAATACATCAACACTCCCTCTTAACTAGGAAGGTATTGTTTCGTCACAATTTTCAGCATAGGTCCTCTTCTCTATATTGACTGGATCATCTCAGAATCATCACCTTCAAGTTGTCTTCATCTTTAAGTCTTCTTGATCTTCAAGTCATCATCATATTTAGGTCTTCTTCGTCTTCAAGTCTTCAAGTCATCTTCTAATTCATCTTCTTCTTATTCAAGTCTTCTTCATCACAGGATCTGGATCATCATGACTACTGGATCATCACTTGATCTAGATCATCATCATCACATCTAGATCATCACTTGATCTAGATCATCATCATCATCAGTGCTATCTCTCGATTCTTCTCGTCAATGAAGTTCTACAGAGCCAGCCCTTTTTCATGCTGGTTGCAACCCTACCCTTCATGTAGGTCTTCATCAGTGCTTATATCTAACCCTAAGTTAGAATGGCCTTCCCAGCTCTTACATCTGACCTCATCTTGTCAGAAAGGTATGCCCATCACTCACATATCACCTCATCTTGTCAGAAAGGCCCAGCACTCACATCTAACCATGCGTAAACACATCGCACTAGAATGGATCAGCACTTATATCCAACCATGTGCGAACACACCACATTGGAAAGGTTCCGTACTTACATCCAACCATGTTCGAAAACACTGCATCGGAAAGGCTCAACACTTATATTCAACCATGTTCAAAAACACTGCGTCGAAAGGGCTCTACACTTACATTTAACCATGTTTGAAAACACCACATCGAAAGGGATTTGCACTTACATCTGACCATGTTTGAAAACACCGCATCGGAAGGGCTCTTAGTCTGAGACTGAGGATTCCTGGTAATTGACTAGGTGCCTCCATTCTCCTAGCGAATGGCATCAGCCCTTATATCTGATCAAGTGGAAACACCTCCCTCAATCACATCAGAATGGCCATACGCTCACATCTAATCATGTAAGACTACATCCTACAGTCATATCAGAATGGCCCTCAGTCCCATACTGAGTTTTCCTGGTAACTGACCAGGTGCCTCTAATCATGGAATTTATCCCTTACATCTGATCATGTAGGGACCAATCCTACAGTCACATCAGAATGGCTTAGCACTCATAATTGACATGGAAGGAACCAAATCCTCTCACCAGGATAGAATGGCTCAGTCCTTACATCTAACCATGGAAGGAACCTAATCCTCTCACCATGTTAAAATGGCTCTCAATATCATCATTTCCCCTTGGAGGGAACCTCGATCTGGAGAACACCAAGATTCTCCCTGAAGTACTCAAGCTTCACTCTAGACAATGGCTTCGTCAATACATCAGCTATATGTTCCTTCGTTGCAACATACTGGAGCTTCACTACTCCTCTCTGCACCATATCCCTGATATAGTGATACTTGATCTCGATATGCTTCAACTTGTCATGGAACACTGGGTTCTCTGACAACTTCACACAACTATGGTTGTCGCAATATATACAAGTAGCATCCATCTGGAGATCAAATTAATCATACATTAGCTTCTTTGGCCATACTTCCTCACAACTATATGAACAGGCTACAACATACTCTATTTCAGCTGTACTCAGTGCCACACAGGATTACTTCCTGCTAAACCAAGAGATCACACCTGATCCCATACTAAAGCAGTATCCTAAAGTGCTCTTCCTATCGATGGCACTACCTACCCAATCTGAATCAACATAGCCCTCCAGGTCAATCTTCTGATTTTCCTTATACTTGAGTCCATAGTCAACTGTACCCTTCAGATACCTCAGAATATTCTTTGCAGCAATCAAGTGAGCATGTCTCTGATCTGTCAAGAACTGTCTCAAGGTGTTCACAACAAAGCAAATATCCGGTGTTGTGTTCGTTAGGTACATTAAGGACCCAATCATCTGATGATACATCATATCATCAACCGCTTCTGATGAAGCATCACTCAATAGCTTTAGGTTCAATGCCATAGGTGTGGTTATGGCCTTGTAGTCCATCATCCGGAATCTCTTTAGAATCTCCATTGCATACTTCCCTTGTCCAATGAAGATTCCATCTACATGTTTCCACACCTACATGCCTAAGAAATAGTGCATCATACCCAAGTCCTTCATTTCGAACTCTGCAACAATTTTCCTCTTCGTATGAGCAATAAACCCATCCATACATGTTACAAACAGATCATCCACATATAGTAGGAGTATCACTGGATTGCCATCTTCAACCTTGTAGTAAAGTTTGGAATCTGCTTTACTCTTGGTAAAGCCCAAACTAGATAGGAAACCATCAATTCTACTGTACCAAGTCCTAGGTTCCTATTTCAAACCATACAAGGCTTTCTTCAATCTACATACATGAGACTCTCTGCCATGTGTCTCAAAACCGAGTGGTTGTTCCACATACACTTACTCTTCTACTTCACCATTCAAAAAGGAATTTTGGACATCCATCTGGTGTATCTTCAAATTCATCACTGTAGCCAGAGCAAGTACTGATCTGATGGAAGTGTATCTGGATACAGGTGCAAAGGTTTCTTCATAATCTATTCCTTCTTTCTGGGAGAAACCACGAGCCACGAATCTTGATTTATATTTC
Source organism: Pseudotsuga menziesii (assembly GCA_001517045.1). Classification (NCBI taxonomy): domain Eukaryota; kingdom Viridiplantae; phylum Streptophyta; class Pinopsida; order Pinales; family Pinaceae; genus Pseudotsuga; species Pseudotsuga menziesii. The sequence goes on from LPNX010697916.1 coordinate 172,493, forward strand.
TCGATGCCCATCTGCAGCATGCTTGATCTTGTAGATCCATTTGGAAGTTACAATGAACTTCCCTTATGGTCTTGGGACAACATCCCAAACATCATTCTTCATGATCGATTGATACTATTCGATCATAGCATCCTTCCATTCTTTACGTTCTTCCACTTCTTCATAGTTGGAAGGTTCTTTATCAATAATGTCACATAGTAATGCTACATAACTAAAGCAAGATCTAGTTCTCTTTCTTCCTCTGGGTGTTTCTTCTGAAGCTCCATATCTTTCTGCACCTTGGATAATTTCACGTACCCAAGCAGGTTTCGTCTTATGAGGATTCTTCTCTAGAGGTGGATCTACAGGTTCTTGAGGTTCTTCTAATTCTCGATCTTCTTCTTGAATTTCTTCGTTCATGATTGTGTCCTGAATTTTGGGTTCTCTTGTTTCTTCAAGTTCTTCAGCCGGTTTTTTCCTGGATTTGATGTAGGCTAAATATTCGTCAAATGTTACGTCTCTGCTAATGTCAATATTTTTTAACCCTGGGAAGTATATTCTGTAAGCCTTCTAGCTTTCAAAGTATCCCACAAATATACCCTTCTTTCCTGAAGGATCTAATTTTGTCCTCTTCTTTTTTAGAATGTGAATGTACACAGGACAGCTGAATATTCTCAGATGGCTGACTTCTGGTTTCTTGCCAGAGAAGACTTCTTCAGGAGTCTTGTTCTCAAGTACTCTGTGTGGAGTATGATTCTATACATACACCGCTATTTTGGTAACTTTTTCCCGAAGATGGATAGGAAGATCTTGATCATGAAGCATTACTCTTGCAACTTCCATGATAGTTCTATTCTTCCTTCTGCAATCCCATTCTGTTGTGGATTATAAGGAGTGGACAACTCCCTCTTAATCCCTGAGTATTTACATAGCTCTTTGAATTCATTGGAAGTGAATTCTCCGCCATTATCTGATTGAAAGGTCTTGATCTTCTTTTCAGTGTGGTTCTCAATCAAGGCTTTGAATTCCTTGAACTTACTGAATACTTCATCTTTGTTCTTCATAAAGTATATCCATGCTTTTCTATAAAAATCATCAATAAAAGAAACATAGTATGCATACCCGCTTAGTGAACTGGATGACATTGGTCCACATACATCGGAGTGGATGATTTCCAAGATTCCTTTTGCCTTGCTTTCGCTGCTTGAAAATGTCTTCTTTTTGTTCTTCCCTTTTTCACATCCTTTGCATACACCTTCATGTTTTGTTTGCATTTCAGGGAGACCTTCAATAGCTTTTCTTGCAAGTGGCAGTGCTCTGTAATGCACATGTGCAAGCCTTCTATGCCAAAGCTCATTTCATTGTACTGATTCATGAACCAAATCTTGTTCTGGATGTCCCTCCAATTTGTATAAGCCTCCTTCTTGTTCCCCAATCACTACTGCATCATTAATGGTCTTTCCTTTTGGCCACATGATGACTTGACCATCTATAAATGCAACCCTCATTCCATTTGCATCTAATGCAAATATGGAGAGGAGATTCTTCTTTAGTCCTGGTGCAAACAATACTTCCTTCATTGTCATAGACTTTCTAGAGTCTAGCTTGTATGAGGATTCACCACTACCTTTTATTGGATATTGGTAGTCATCTCCTAGTTTCACCTTGTGAGGTGATTCATGTTCAGATAGTTTCACAAAGGGTTCCTTGAATCCTGTCATGTGCTTGGAAGCACCACTGTCTATAAGCCAATCATTGTTTCCATGTGTGATAGTTCCCGTGAGAGTGGAAATTAGAACATATCTTCATCACTTGAAGAATCATCACTGAATTGTATGTTTTTCTTTGTGGAAGGTTCATCATCCTCTACAGCATGAGCATGATGTATTCTCTTGTTTCCCTTCTTCTTGTGAGAGCTACTTTTATTTTTAGGATAGTCTCTAGAAAAATGTCCTCTTTCATCACATGTATAGAAAATGTTATAGACAAATCTCTAGGCTTTCTAGAGTTATTCCTTTGATGAGAGTACTTACTTTTGTTGTGGCTAGATCTGGTTTTCTTGGATTGTACTGTGAGAGCTTGATCTTCACTTACCATCTTTTCTTCTCAAGCTACTATCCGAGCTCCTTCTTGAGAGAATTCTTCCTATAGTATGCTAAAATTGACTAACTTCTTTTTGGCACAGATCCCTTGAATAAAGGAGTCCCATTATCTAGGGAGACCATTCAAGGTGGTCATTACAATCTCTGCATTTTCTACTTCTTCATCTACTGCTTCTAGTTGTTCCTTGATCTGAGAGACCCTTGTAAAGTAATATTGGATGGTTTCTGCATTCTGTATCTTTACATTCTTTAGCTGGATCCTTAGAGTCATCTTCCTGTTTATGTTCTTCCCTTCAAACAAATTTGTTAGGGCATCAAACATAGCTTTAGGTGTCGTTAGGGAGGACACTTGTGGTATGAGGTGATCCTTGATTGAATCAGCAATAATCCTCTTTTCCATAACCAATTTATTCTTATGTAAGGCCTTAGCCTCATCTCCCTTTGGAACTGGAATCTCCTCATGGATGTAGGATTCCAACTCATTTTCTTCTAGGACCAGGGAGATCCTATACATCCAGGATTGGAAGTTATCAGCTCCCTCAAGATTTTCATCAAGATTGGTATGATGAGACATCTTAAATAAGAACCTCAAATGGAAATACAAAATATTTAGATCTTACCAGGTCAAGATGCCGGATCTAGATTTGGAGCTGAAATTCTGCAGTGCTGGATCAGAAGCAAATTAGGGTTTTTCCTTTCTAGAGTTTTGTCCAATCAAATGCTTTGATATTGATCCATAAATTCAATTTTGGGGAGGAGATCAATCCAGGCCTGGGATCACTAAAAAATTCCACTTATGTGGAAAGCCCCAATTTCCAGCAGCAGTGTCGGGTCCAAAACTGAAAAACCTCATAATTGGATTCTGCTTCGATAGAAATATGCGCCCTAAGGTGGAGAGTTAATCCAACCTTATTTTGCTGAAAATATATGGAGGAATATCCACAAAGTAGGAAGCCCTAGTTCCCACAGCTGCACAGTGTCTTCTTCTCAGGTTAGCTCTGATCCCATGTTAGATTTTTAACATTAAGCTAGCATTATTAGGATCTTTAACTGAGAGAATAACAAGCACAACAATTAAACACAAGAAACAATGAACACAGTGTTTATCCTTAGGGAAACCATAAATGGAGAAAACCCTGCAACTTCCTCAAAGATAGAATCAGCACCAAAAGTAAAACCCCAAAACAATAAGATGATCTCCCGATAGCAACAACCTCTTTTTTACTAGCCCCAGTGTATTCTTCTTCCTCAGCTATGCGTTACAACTGAGTGTGAGTGAGTGTGTGTTAAATAGAGAGGCTCACTCTCTATTTATACTAATTCCCAACTTGACTAAACCCAACTAGGGCCAACTTCCTTAAGTGAGTCTAATAACCGTATTGCCCCAGAACTGTGGGGACTTTAACCCTTGAATAATAGGAGGGTTACCCACAATGACTTGACATGACTTGTTTACATTATAGATCCTCCCGATCAGAACATCGAGGCATGACATGACTCAATTACATTATAGACACATCCTGGAATAAACATCAGGGTACAAGACATAGGATACATAGTTGAATACATTCCAAAGTTACAAATACATCAACATGAAGGTGGGGTTGCCCCCTGCTGCCTATTGTGAAGTGGTTGGGCTGCTTTGGAAAGGATTCCATCCATAAGACAACAGATTGTTTATGTGCAGTGCAGTGTATGAGGTTCTATATGCCCCAGTCGAAGCTAGGTTTGGAATACAGGAGCATGTATCCCTCTACTGAAAAGAAAAAAAGGAGAGCTCGTGAAAGGAACTGAAACCGGAGTTTGAAAACCTTGACCATAAGGATTAGAGTTTCTGAATTGCACCCCTACATATGTAGGTGTTGGGCCTACATATGGATTGGATTGGGGAATGTGTCCCCCATTCCAAGGAAAACCCTGGAAAAAAGTCAAGGATTCTATAGGACCACTCTAAGCAGTGTGTGGGAAGGAAGTAGGAACTGAAGGTACACTAGGAATCCCAGTGACCATACCACCAGAAGTACCTACTAAACTTGTGGGAGATGTTGGTTGAACCAACCAGCTAGCTAGAGTTAACGGTGTAGTAGGTATACTTGTTCTAGGGGCACCTACTAGGGGAGGTGGCACCCCTTCAGCCAGAGTGGCTGAGGTGGAAGTAGAAGAACTTTCTTCTACAGTAGACATTAGTCTACCCAAAGGGACACCAATCATGGGTGGATTGAAACGACGAACCTGAACAATCACAGGATCATTTAAGTCAGTTAGAGGTGAATTAAAGTTCCTTACAAACTTGTCAGCCTGCAAGTCTTCTATCTCAACTATGTTTAAATTAAAACGGTTTTCCCTAAGTTCTGCTTCACCCGAAACTTCACTAACTCCTATCAGTTCGAAAGAACCATCCATGTCCAATATCCGCCTTTGAGGGGGAGGTGCAGGTTCCAATGTGATAAGCAGAGGAAGTTTTTTCAACCTTCGTGACCTTCTAACATATTGGTCCTCCATGATTGTAAATTTGACTCTTCACACCCTAAGGTCTGCTAAAAACACAGACAAGCCACAGAGAAATCACTACAAAATTTCCTAAAGTCTCAGCAATCACAAGGGGTATAAGATATGCTTTCCTGAAGAAAGCTGAGAGACAATTTCTTGGCATCCTTGAAGAGGTTTGTAGGCACAAGCGGAGGAATCACCCACCGCCCTCCTACACTTTCAACAATGGTTACCTTCCAAGCCCATCCAAGGTGAACCAAAAATAGCCTTCCGGTTTACCTGTGTATAAACCCTAGATGTCCAAGAGACTAGAGGCTACCTTAACTATATCAATAGTCTGGGGGGACAGTCGCAAGCCTAATTTGTATGCATGGGTAGGGTAGCAAATCCTGAAACTCTATCTAGGATAGAATCCCCAGATGCGAAAAAAACTTGGTCTATGTTTTGACAAGGAATCAGAGGGTTATCTCCTCAGTCCAAGCCTCCACGTGGCCTCGTGCTTAGCTCCCGTTTGAGAAGAGCTTCCCATATACTATCAACACAGAGAAGGATTTACCTATCGATTGGCCAACTACATCTGAATTTAAGTACTTGTGGGGAGTTTACACTTCCTATTCCACAAGTCTAGCCTAAGCTAGTAGGTGTATGACCCTATAAAACAAAACTTACTAATAAATTTTAAATTACAGTGTTCATTTTAAGGGTTGTTCTTAGTCAGAGGGTAAGTGGCGTGAATGACTATGATATTATAGACTCGATAAGAAAAGTAAAAAGGTGTATAAAACGAATTCCAAAGCAAATTATAACTACTTAAAGCAAGCTTCTTTTTCTTTTTGTAGATATGAACTAATGAAATTACAACTAAATAAGAGAAAGCCAAGACTTTTTTTTGTAAATTTTGAGATTTTATTAAAAAAATGAAAAAAAAACTACGATATGCAATTCCAATGCAAATGTTTCCAATGTTGTTTTTTCACTTTTCAAACTCTTCAAAAATTACTATGCACCTAAATGAAAAAATTATTGAGTATGCTTCAATAATCAGACTATAAAGCAAGCAAAATGAAGTATAGCATACTTATAAGAACCAAAAATAAACCACCTAAGGAAGAGACTTGGAAAACACCTAGCTTGGGAAGAAACAATGAATGAAATCCACTGAAAACATTAAAAGGAAAGTGACAAACTGAAACTACTTGGAAATAGTACAGGGTACAAGGTATCCAAAATCCTGATCACTGATTCAGATACACAGTGCTGAACCTATCACCCAAATAGGATAATCCACCTCAAATTGCTAAAAGAAATAATATTCAAACAACAAAAACTCAAGGGCTTACTGAAAAGCACAAAGTATGGTGCACAGCGCTTTCAAACCTACAGTAAAATGCCAGCACTAGAAGACCCCAAAGCAGAGCAAAATCCAAATAAGACAAGGACAAGCAACCCTACCTAAAAATATGCTGCTAAGAGATGTACACGACTATCTAACAGAACAACCCACATACTGTATGCGACTGTTCAATATAGAAACCCATGTATACAAGTTGTTGTATGCGACTATGTAGCACAACAACCCACGTATAGGACCGAAATTTTTCAAAAAAGAAAAAATAATGAGGGTCTCTAAAACACTACTGCAAATCAAAGCCAAGATATAAAACCATACACTGAATCAGAGCAAATACTGGGCAAGGATCTACAGGACTAACCCACAGTAGGCTGAACTCCCCAATGGAGTCGCCAGTTCTATTGCTCAATATTAAGCACCCTTGTAACCTAGGATCTGGGGTTACCAACTTACTACTAACCTTGCAAACAATCACATTTACTAGAGAATAGAAAGGGAATAGGAAGAAAGTCTTGACTTACCCGATTACCGATGGTTGATCCAAGCTTGATCTTCTCCTGCTCCTCTTCTCTCCAAAGCTTCCAGGGATGCACCTCTTTCATCTGTAAAGAAAAAATTCTCCAAGTACTATCTCATGCATGTATATATAAGAGGTTAAATAAACAATATGTCAAATACATAATCAAATATATTCATTAACCATGATACATGAAAGAGACTCAACACAATGTTGGAAGAAGAATTCTCTTTATTAACAATCAGTGAATGAGATAAGAATACAGACCAGCTTCTGAGACAAATATTGTTACAGAGAAAAATTCCTATGGATTAGGGTACCACAATAGATAGCTTGACTCCATAAATCAATCCTTCCCAATATGCAATAGAAATTAAATATCTAACACTAAAGTATCAGACCTCGTACCTTATTCCTGACAGTTGAAGTAGATCCCTGTTGAGCTTTCCAACTTCAGCTTGAATTGATCATTCACTTCCTCAACAACAAGTAAACAATACAAGCATACTATATATATTGGTGTTATATATATTCTAGCATATATAATCAACAATGTATAAGCATTTGAAATCATCCATGGATAAAATATTCATTCAAACATACATTATTGGACAGGAAAAGATATTTCTATTAATATAAAATCAAAGATTACAATGGATATAACCTCTGTCGGCACGTCTGTGAATAGGAGAAACTGAATCCCCCACTTGGGCCTCCACCACCTCAATCCTCCATCTCTTGATTGCAAGCTCACAAGCAAAAGGCAAGCTTGGGAAGAGCACAAAAGTGCTCCAAGAGACAAAGGGATGCAGACTCAAGCACAAGTTCCGGCAACAATGGACTATAGTTTCTTTGCTCTCAATTCTCTCATATGCCTTCAATGTATCAAAGAGTTCCTTATATAGCTTTTTAAAGGGGTAATGAAAGGTCGAATCTGAGCGATCTCAAGGCATATGGAAGGCCAGGATTCAAGTGAGTCGGATCCATGTCAAGGAAAACTCCAAAAGGATTTGGCTTTTGTACGCATCCTGATGTATGCGGTTTTAGTGGTCAAACCTGCGTATATACGTGATTAGGGGTTTAAAAGTCACGTATATGAATTTACACATGTTTATAGAGATGGTCTAGGAAACATCAAAGGATAAAAAATGGTCCAAGGGGTATAAGGAGTCTACAGAGGGATAGGGGAAGGCCCTACAAGTGTGATTCACCTGGAGTGGTAAAATAAACTATAAAAGATGCCCCCTAATGTGTGATCTCAGAGGGTTCATACGATGGCCAAAATACATTATAAGTCCATCCCAGAAGTGGAGTGATGAAGGACCCCAAATTGAAGACCATCCACCCAATCAGCATAGTACAATGATACAACTCTGCACATAACTAGGCATGATACAAAAGAGTACAATGGCCATGAATAGGCATGATACAAAATATCGCATAAGTGGTCATCTCCATGTACAATATACATATATCAGAATCTCCATGATGAAGATATACAAAGGATCATGATCTCCATAATGGCTGAAGATATACAATGGATCAAGATCTCCATAATAGCTGGAAATGTCTGACATATATTGGAATCAAGTCACGAGAGCTGAAATCTCATCAACACTAGCATGATCAAGGAGGTATCATATAAGAGATTCCACCAATATCGAAGGTCTTCTATACAAACCGCTACGAGTACATGTCCTACTATGTGAATAAAGGTGTCAAGGTTGAACATAGTATTCCATCGTCTGATTACTGGTCATTGATGTATACCGTTAACAGACGTGAGATCACCCACCGATAATGAAAATGGGAATCAAAGTACTAGAGTAAAAACTAACAAGTGTGAATAAATGTGTTGAGGTTGAACACTTGAGAGGATCCATCGATCAAGGGACATTGATGTATTCCCAAAGACTGTCGATGGCGAGAGAACCTACCACTGATGACTGCAAGTCTCAAGGAACTCAAAAATGACTCTAGATTCCAATCCCATAATAAAGTATCTGAATTCGATGGGATGAAATCCGCTGGAAGGAGGGAAGTAAGGCATCCCCCATCATCCAACACGAGGTACTCAGCAAAGCTGTATAATGTGGAAGGACTCAATCATAATGTGTACGAACCCATAACTGTACCAAGAATGGCCGACATGCAAAGTCAAGATAACTGAGGAATGGCTTACTCAGGTTTCAACTTCCTTCGAACAAGAGCATAATGGTGAATGGTGATTGAATAAATGTAGCATAGACTCGATATACAAAAATGGGACATCTCTGCGACATAGGAGGCATCGAAAGAGGCTCCATGGGGACTAGAAGCTTAACCAGTCGATGGAGATAAACTCAAATAAAACGAGTATAGCTCCTAAAGTCAAACTATAAACCCAACCAACGGATGTGATATAAAGTGCTCTATTCGAAGGCGACACGACTCGACAGCTGCCAACAGATAACATCTTTCCTTGTCTGGATTTTTGGTTTTTTGATTGTTTTGGACTTTTTCAAATATTTAAAAAGCTTGAAAAAGAATAAAACTACTTTATAGTTACAGACTAGGAGGAGACGAGTTTCATATGGGAAAACAAACTAGTTTCAAGCAGTGGAACATACCTATACTCAATGCAAGGATACATGTGTAGGATAGAGACACTCGGGGGAAAATCCCTTCCTAGTAAAAATAGGGAATCAAGCTACAAATGATGTATAAAATGGCTCTGCATGGTTAGACATGAGACAAGCTCGGGCTATATGGCTGAAACTTAATGTCAGGGAAGCTAGCGTAAGGTTCAATAAGGTAGGCAAAGCTCATGATAATGCAATTACAACTTGACATAAGGGAGTCCTGAGGGAAATAGGCCAGCAAAAGATCAAGAGGAGTATGAGGCTCTTGCGAAATGTCATGAAAATACTATACAACAGACTCCCACACCCTAAGGGACAAAGCGTCAGCATGCGCACCAAATGCAAATAAGGCGCTAACTAGGGTACCCATGTAAGGTCAATCTCTACCACTCATATCATGCCACTTCTAAAACGACAAGAAGGTTCTGTGACATAACAGAGTGGGTTCGTACCTAAGGCTATAATGAAACGGTCATAAGGTCATGCAAAATGCAAAAGGTGATGAAACCTAACCTTTATGCCAGTTTAGACATGATACCTAAAATCCGCACGAACAGGTCAATCCAACGGCTGAAACAACACTCAAAAAGGTCTCCTACATCATAAATCAGTCCAAAATAGTCCAAAATGATTAGAAATGGTCCAAACTATAGGAAAGGGGGTAAAAATTTTCAAAAAATTGAAAAAATTCTCTAAATAGTAAAAAATTCAAAACATTATAAAACATTTGAAATTTTTACCCAATTGAGCTCAGATTTTCCACAGCGAATTCCAGGAGATCCAGCCAGCACAATCCACTACCGTTTCTTCCAGGTACTTACCCATGCTCTACTCTTCCATTTTGATGAAATTTTTGTCAAATTCCATGGTGATTTTTTATTTCTAGGCCAATCCAAAATAGGCGTTGCAGCCCACGTGGAAATCGAGGGTTTTTCCATGTATAGGGCTAGATATACAAGGAAAATGCCCTCACAGTCACGTACATATGTGGCTATTTGGCAAACAGTCGAATATGCGGCCACACATAAGGTTTTTTAAGTGTTCTAATGGGTAAACTTCCAATTTTTTATGCAAGATGGTCCTAGAATGGAGAGAACGTGAACATGGTGATGTAGAAGAGGCAGTAAGGGCCGATCTAATGGCTCAACAAGTGCTACGTGCATGTGGGCTCTACAAATTTTGGTGTCTTGGTGGCTTAAGGGCCAAACCAGGACTATTGTAGATGTTGGTGGACTATTGGGATCTAGACTCAAAGTCATTCTATATAGATGGGATGTCCCTCACCATAGAGGTGGAGGACATATACTTTATTACTGGAATTTCCTGACGGGGGGAAGTAGTGAACCTACATTCTCACAGGCCCGGAGGTGGCCTGACTATAGATGAGTATATTGCGATGTACTGCTATCTAGACACGGAGAAGGTGGGGAGTCAGATCCCAACTAACTCCATACAGGTGCTAGACCTAAAGGCGATCCTACTGACACTAGGCAGGATAGCAGGCTTGGCTTCACTCCACTAGGCCTCGTGGCCTCTGATGTTCTATGTAGTGGAGTGCATAAGACCCATGGTATATGAATGGAGCACTACACTACTGGGAAACATGAAACATCAACTTAGTGAGTGTAATATGGGAAGAGTGCGAAACTTCAGTTTCAGCAGCATATTGAGCACGTTTTTCTTCGAGCGTGTTCTAGGATTGAGCCCTAGAGTTGACGTTCCTCTACATGGGGTTCGAGATCTAGCCCAACAGCATTGGACGGATGCGATGTGCAGACTGGGGGGAGGTAGGGTATTGTAGAAGGAGCAAGTTGATAGGTCGAATTTAAAAAGGACTGACTTAGTCGATCAGCCGACTAAGTCGATGGGTCGACTAAGTCGATGGGCCGACTTAGTCAATTGACCGACTAAGTCGATCAGCCGACTAAAATAAGATACTAAGTCGACCATTTAGAAATTTGCGTCGGTTCACCGAACCGACAGGTAGTTATTTTGTAACCGTTTGTAAATCATATATATTAGGCTGTTGAGCCAAACGAGAACTCAGTTCAGTTCTCTGCATTGTATGGACTCATTGTAATACTATAATCTATTTAATCCTTTATGTTCTTATCTCTTGTCTCTGTTCTATATTTATGTATGTTTTAGTATGTATTATCGGTAACCTTATTTGATCTGTGAGATTACAACATTGGTTGCATTGCCGGTAGTACATGACTGAAATATATGCTCACATATGATACCAGAGAAGGAGATTAAGGACCAATGGAAACGTAAAATTGCAAACTATTTGTAGAATTACGCACGAAGAAATAGATTAATAGTCGCAGAAGCAAAAGAAAGATTTTTTACAGAGACGCATGAAAAGTTTGTCGAATCAGTACCCCAACTCTTGAAGCAAATCCTGAATGAGAAATCCAGATGCAACTAAAGAACAACAGTTGCTGGAGAAACTGATCTGAGGAGGCAGAACAAATTTGTTGGAGTGGTTTGAAAAAATCACCAACAACTTCTGTGAGGAGCTAGCAGTCGAAGACAGAACTTCGGTGGAAACTGTTAAAGAGAAATTTTACACAGAATTCACCGAACAATTTTTGTGTTCCCTACCAACCTTGCTGTTCAAATTCTTGATCAAGAAAGGAGCAGGACACATTGTTGAACCTCATTCACCACTGTACGAACAGCCATCAAACACTAACTAGATGGAGAAGAAGAGGAAGTGGAAGAAATTCATTGCAGAAAGGGAGTGGGAATACTTCCTAAGCAAATAAATCGAACTATCTGGGCTTTCTAAAAGCGTCGGGTAGGCTATGGGGGGGTAGCTGGTAATGTGTCGAAGATAGAGTATAGTGGATCCTAGTTGACTAAAATATGATATCAGTCACCAGTAATGAGAAGTCGGTTGAAGAGGACCTCAAGAAAATAGTATCATACGAAAGTATGTTGGACATCCAGAAACTAGAAAGGGAAGAGAGACACCAAAGAAGGGAAGCAAGACAAGAAAGGGCCTTAGAGATGCACAGAGGACAAAACCCTAGGGAGAATGAAAAGGAATAGAATCCACCAGAGTCGAGTCATGACCGACATGAAGAGGGAATCAAGCAAGAAGCGTCCCCTAAGGAGGAAGAATTGTGGATAGAGTAGCCAGAAGCTCTCCAACTAAGAGCTCCCGATGAAGGAACACCCCTTTCCCCATTGAATCTGTGTACTAGAATAAATACTATTGTCAAATAAGACCTCCGACTACGAGCTAGTGACTTCAGTATATGGAGCCGAATAGGCGACGAAACGCACCCTGTACGACACCTTATTATACGTCGACCGGTGGAAGGGAACTAGGTGACGTTTCAAGTGGCATCCTCCCTCCGAAGTATCCACTTGATCTTACCGACACATGGAGGAGCACCCCCCCCCACCAAATACAGCTTTAGAAGAAATCAAACAATTAGACCTGTGAAAAAATAGTTGCAGTGGACCATCGACAGCAGAATCCAACATCAACCAATTGCAAGTCGACGAAGACTTGACAACCGATGGGAACGACAGTTTCGTCGACCAAAATTCCATAGGCACGACTACATTAATAACCCCACCACCCTCATCACCACCCCCACCTCCACCGCCGCCATCTTCTTTGAAGGAACTAAGCCTCAAGAATCAGGAGATCTGGTGTACCAAATGCTCGATGGCCGGTCATTTGAAACATAACTGTGAACAAGAATATAGCTGAGAAGACGTTCGATTTGTACAGACCAAATCCTTTTGCGACATTTTACAGGAACTTGGAGATCACTCTACAAAAGACTATATTTTTAACATGAAGAATGGAAAGGCTTCCTGGTGTGCCATCTATGAAACCAAAATTCATAACATGACCGACTACCAGTTAAACCTGAAGAACCGACAGAACTATCAGGTGGTCTACCAAACGAATGTAGTGGTGCAACATAATGAGCAAAACAATCCAGCAAACGATCAGAACAGATAAAGATATGACGGCCGACAATATGAGCACCGGTACGACAATCGACGCCAAGGATATGGAGGAAGAGGTCGATTCCCTGGGAATCACGACACACGACCGCGTCGACCCACCCAGTGCTTCATATGTTACAAAGAAGGTCACCGGTATGTAGACTGTCCATACAAGGACAAGACTGATCTCAAATTCTGTACCCACTATGGAGTAGGGGATCACTCGCTAGAGGATTGCCCTACTATGTTAGAAAAAATTAATACCAAGAAAAATGTTAATGTCTTGTCTTGTGTGCAAAAACATGATGTAATAACCACCAAAAATTTACATATTGTCACTCGACAAGGAACAAAAGCAGGACTTGATAACCCAGGAATTAGTAATATTAAAGACACAAACTTTTATCCTGACCCATTGAAGGAAAAACAAACATATAAAGAAGCAACTCACGTATTTCAAGAAATGGCACGCTAAGAAAGCACGACTAGCAGTTGAACCAACATAATAAATCAATTAATCCAACTTGTTCAAATAGACAAATCAGTACCTCAGTTCATTGATTTATTACATGAAATAAAAGGTACAAACCCAGAAAAACAAACAAAAAACATCTGCAGCTTGAATCAAAAAGACAAAAGTGATGCCGATCCACTTGTCGACCTAGAAATCGAACATTACCATGTCCGACAAGTAGTGCTCGACTTCGGTTCACAAGTAAATATCATGACTCGGGATACTTGCGAACAGATGGGCAGGCCTCGAATCCACGAGTTAGGCATTTACCTGAAACTCGTCGAACAAGGCCTAATTGAACCCATTGGGGTCTGCAAAAAGGCCGACATGACCATCAAAGGAATCTCAACCAAGGTTGATTTTGAAATTATTGACCCAAAAGAAGGATCCAACTCCTTCCCTGTGCTAGTCAGTCGACCTTGAGGTCGGAAGATGAAAGCATACATATCTTTGGACAAGGAACGAATCAAATTAAAAGGAAATGGTCAAAAGGTCATTGTACCCATTCATCCATCCCAAGGGGAACCTTGGACTAAACCTATTGATGAAGAAGTCGATATTAGAAAACTTTACCAAATTCACAACGATGCAGACTACACAGAACCAAACATCCATGGAGAACTTAACTTAGGTAACCAAGACTCAGTTGGTTATAACTCAGATGCTGAATTGTACGACTGGGAGATCGAGAATTACGAAACACAAGCAAGAGGGTGCTGGACTATACAAAAAGTACAGAAAAAACCCAACCGATAGTGCTTCATGGTATCAATTATCCCAAAAGTCTTTGAAAAGAAAATAAGAGAACACCCTACCTTACAACCAACCAGCTTGAATACTACACAACTGCATAGGTATAAGGAGAGGGAATCACCAGTCATGTACATCGAACAAGTATCTAAAAATATTGGTGAACATGGCCGACTTCAGAGCCTAGTTGAAACTTTTACAGGTCAAGCAGCCAGATGGTGGGATACCCACTGGACCAGACTACAGACCTGGAAAACTGCGTCAACTTACTTTGTCGAACGGTTTGGAGGAAAGAAGTTAACCCAACAAGCTTCCATACCTACATTCACTCAAGGCCAAAACCCAGAGGAACATATCAAAACCTATGAAAAGGAGTGGAGAAGATTGGGATACAAGGATGAGTGAGCCTGGCCACACTTATTCCCCTCAACCCTAGCCGACTTACCAAAAAAATGGTATAAGATGGAAGAAGCTAGAGGTGAAACCTTCTTATGGCACGAACTATGGGAAAATTTTATTAAAGACTTTAAATTCATCCCTCAAAATGAAAATATGGTTGAGACAGCAAAACAAATTAAACAATTTATCCAACCAACCGAAAAACAACCCTCACGATACCATCGACAGATAAAGGACTGTAATAATATACAAACAGGGTCAAAACCACAGTCGACCCGTTTACAACTCGAAAATGAAAACACAGAAGGAAAAAGCTTCAAATGGAAATCCAACCATGTTGAAACAACAAAACCTATCCACTCAATCCTGAAAATCACAACAACTGACAAACAAGACACTGACAGAATGACTGCAGCCAAATTCCCTGCCACATTCTCACAGTTCAAAGAAGGAAGCCAACCGATTAATGAAGCTAAAGCACCAGAGTGGCTAGATGCCAAAGTAAAAACTAAAGAAGTCGACATCTCAAATGATGACCGACCAAAACTAGAAAAAATTGGTGACTACTGGAACGCACAATAGACCATAGAGATAGTGAACTTACTAAGAGAGTTCTAAGATGTCTTTGCCATGGACTATAAATACCTAAAAGGCTTAGTCCAAGAAATGGGAGAAATGAAAATTGATACCAAACCTGATGTTCGACCTTATAAACTGGCTCACAAGTAGAAAGAAATAGTCAAAAAGGAAATTGATAACATGTTAGCAGCAGGGATCATTTACCCTATCGACCAGTCAGAATGGGCAAGTCCAATGGTCGTACAGCCCAAGAAACATGACCCGACAAGGTTAATAATTTTTGTCAACTTTAGGGAACTCAAAAAAGTAACACTGACAGACCCATTCCCAACCCCTTATGCTGATGAAATCTTGAATGAAGTCGTAGGACATGAATGCTACTCATTTACAGATGGATTCTCAAGCAATAACCAAGTACCAATTGCTAAAGAAGACCAAAAGAAGACAACATTTGTGTGTGAATTTGGTTCCTTTGCTTACAGAGTTATGCCTTTTGGACTAAAAAATGCACCTGCAGTTTTCTCTCGAATTTTTGTCAAAACATTCCAAGAGTACATATATAAGACCATGGTAGTATACTTCGACAACTGGACAATATACTCCACCTTAAAAGATCACTGTAAATGGCTCAGACTTATGCTCGAGAGATGTCGACATATTCAACTATCCCTGAACATTAAAAAATGTATATTTATGACTCCCATAGGAATACTGTTAGGGCATATTGTCTATAAAGAAGGTATCAAGTTTGAATTTGCAAAGATTAAAATTATCCTTGACCTAAAACCACTAGTAAACCCCAAACAAGTCAGGGTGTTACTTGGCCATACAAGCTATTACAGAAAATTCATAAGACACTATTCAGATATGACCTACCCTCTTGAAGAACTACTAAAGGAAGATCAAGAGTTTAAGTGGACAAAGGAATTCCACATCTCTTTCGAAAAATTGAAAAGAAAATTAGTCAAAGCCCCCATCTTAAAGTTTCCAAACTGGTCGATCAAATTCCATGTCCATATCGATGCATCCGGGATAGCAATAGGAGCAATCCTAACTCAACCAGGAGATGATGGGATGGATTACCCTATAGTTTACAATAGTCGTAAATTAAATAAGGCTGAAAGAAACTACTCGACCATAGAAAGAGAAGCCTTAGGTATGGTCTTTTCCCTCCAAAAGTATCGACATTACCTTTTAGCCAACCCCTTCATATTCTATACCGACCATCAAGCCTTGAAGTATCTTGTCAATAAACCACTCCATCATGGAAGAATTTGTCGATGGCTACTTCTTTTCCAAGAATTTGAGTTCGAAGTCATTGTCCGACCAGGAAAGCTAAATGTCAGACCCGATCATTTATCCCGAATAGACACAGGAGAGGAACCGACAGGAGTCGACGACGACTTACCTGATTCCCATTTATTTCGCATAGAAGCAGTGCCAGCAGAACTAGAAGAAATAGCTCAGTTCTTAGAAAATGGTCAGGCACCAGAAGGTATGAATACCAAGAAAAAACAAATCTTAGCTATGAAGGCTACACCATACAGTCTCATTAATGGATTTTTATACAAAATGGGACTAGACAACATCCTCAGAAGGTGTGTACTCGAACATGAATGAGACCAAATCATGCATGAAGCACACTATGGACCTGCAGGAGGACATTTCCAAGCAGACACAACTGCAAAGAAAATCCAACAGTTAGGATTATGGTGGCAGACACTCCACAGAGATTGCGAAAATTTTGTTAGTCGATGTGACAAATGTCAACGACTTGGTCGACCCTTTCCTAGTACATAAATTCCCTTGATATTAGTAAACCTCAGTCTCACATTTGAAATCTGGGCCATAGACTTCATAGGACCATTTCCTATCCCTGCAAAAAGATCAGGTGCCAGGTATATTATTACCGCAGTGGAATACGTTACTAAATGGGCAGAAGTTGAACCTGTCGATACATGTTCTAGCGAAATTGCTGCTAAATTCATCTATAAGAATATCACCACTATATTTGGATTCCCCCTAACCTTGATTAGCAACCAAGGGACACACTTTATTAACAAAATTATCAAAACTCTGACCAACCAGTTCCAAATCGACCACCAACGGAGTACAGCATATCACCCTCAATCGAATGGCGCGATTGAAGCTTTCAATAAAACATTAACAAAAGGGTTAACCAAAATATGTAATGCTAACAAGGACGATTGGGATACAAAAATACCTGCAGTCTTATGGGCATACAGAACAGCTTATAAACGGTTGACCGACCAAACCCCATTTCGACTAGTCTATGGAAAAGAAGCAGTAGTCCCACTACATTTCCGACAGTAGACACCTATTATTGCACAACTACTACATGTCGATGTCGAACATGCAAGGAAGGACCGACTATTTCAACTCAGCAAGTTGGAAGAACACTGACTCATGGCTATACAACACCAAGAAATACAGAAGCAACAATAGAAAGCATGGAATGACCGCAACCTCAAAAACAGAAACCTGTCGGTCAGCAACCTTGCCTTACTTTATAATAGTCGAGTCAAAGGAAAACCTAAGAAGCTCCACACATAATGGATGGGACCTTACGTTGTCAAAGAGATACATCCCAATGGATCAGTCCGACTGAGGATGTTACAGGGCCTAGTATTTCGCAAGCTCGTTAATGGAGCCCAACTAAAACGTTACAGAAATTAACATTCAAAAAAAAAAATCATATAAGGACCATAACCGGCAACCAAAATCCATAAAAAGCTAAAAATTCCAAAAAAAGCAAATAATACCCCAGATACGAAAACCATGACAGGAAGTTACCAGTTCGACAAACAACATCATGACCCTTGACCATTTTCACTGACCATTCCTGTCGACCAATCTCAGCACCAACACCAGCCGACGACCTTAAGAGTCCCATCATGCATTCATGACCTTGAGCACCGAAATAAAAATCACCATTAGTTCACACTCGTGTATTACAGCTGAAACATCAAGTCCTCCATTAATACATCCATTACCGCACACAACCACACCATCGCCTATAAATACTGGACCGTCAAAGGTTCATTCACCACAAACTTTACACACAGAACACCAAAACACTCAGTCAACCAAAAGCCAAGGACCCTGTAGTAACATCGACCAAACCAACACAATGGCCCCCAAACAGACCAGAGTGTCGACCAAGGAAAAAGAGTTATAGGCTGCAGATATACACTTGGTCCGCAGGTTGAAAAACATCAAAAATGCCAAAGTACAGGAAGGCCCATGGCAGAAACTATGGGCCAAGATCCAAGAGTGGGCCTTTGTCAAGAAAAATATGACTCGGGCAGTATAAAAAGTCCGACACAACACCCTCTTTGGATATGCCAATGCACCCCTGATGGCCATCTTTGGGGGTACAAAGGAAGCTACTGTGAAATTTATTATCAGTCGATATCACAATGGTCGGTTCTACTTTGATGAGCTGATCGACATTTCTGGGGATGTCATCTCCAAACTGACTGGCCTGTCTAAAAAAGGAGACCTTGTACCAGTAGGAATCAAAGAAGGACTGGTCAAAGAGCTTATGGGATCATCTTCTGAAAAAAACTCGAAAGGGTTGATGATTGGCCAAATCACAACTTGAATGCCACAGATTGTGGCCAAAATCATCGCAATCACAATCACATTAGCAGATCGAAGCAGTGACCTCAAGTTAGAAATGCTGGAAGTCGTCGACACTATTGCCATCGATGGACAAATCTACCGATGGGGGGGATATGTCGCCGAGATGATAAAAAACGTCTGTGAGCGATTCCAAGAGACGGGGGGAATCATCAAATTCCCCTCCCTCATCTTATGGATCGTTATGTACCACATCTTCCCTGAAGGAAGCCCCGTCTTTCACGAGCCATCAAGGTTCGACATGTGGAGGTTTAAACCCTTCTCCCAGAAAGGAACCCTGCACTAACTAGAGCAAGGGAAAGTATTCCTGGAGAACTGGTTCCAACAACTGAAAGTTTGCACAACTAGATGGAGGGTGTCTCAGAACATCCGATGAAATCTACCCACAAATCCCACATCCAGCTGGAGATCGACCATACCTCGGTGTGGTAAATGCAGGGCGAGGACTCTAATGCCAAAGCCCTCGACTACTACCCGTATGTTGACCAAATCTTCTAAGAATTGTCTTAACAGGCTAAAACGAAGATACCAGTGCCAGCAGCAATGAAACAGACCGACTTCTCGATCAAGGAGCTACTCACCGACCAAGAAAAAGAGGAAGACTATGAGCTCAACCTCTACATTAGTACATTTGTGTCGGAGGACACACCAATCGAACCCACTGGTCGGATACAAATAACTATCAAACCTCCGACCGCAAAGAAAGCAGACCCACAGCCGACAAAACCACAACCACAGCAGCAAACAAATCCTCTGGCTCTAGAAAGTGTCGTCTTGACTCAAGCACCGCAAGACAAAATCAAACCAGACAACCCTGAATATGTTGTTTCAAAAGGAATCATTCGGAAACTCACCAACGAAATAGCAACAACCAGGAAGAACATAAAAGGGAAAGCACAACAAGGCAAAGGTAAGCGTAAACGTATCATTGCCGAATCATCAGATGATGAAGAAGAACTGGCAGCTGTGGCCCTTGACATTATAGAGGATGCCACCACAAATAAAGTGCCGGTTGAAACTCAATTCCAGTGGTTTGTCGAAGCAGGAGCCCCCGCAGGACGACCAAAGAAATCAAAAGCTACGACGACGCCCGAAAACATCATCGATCTTGTGTCGACACCTCCACCCCCATCACTAACAAAAATAATTGAGGAGTAAGCACGGACACAATAGTCAGTCAGCCCCCTCGACTTATGCAAAAGCACAATGTCGAAGACGGTAAAAGAAATTTTTTACAAAGACACCAACTTACAGGCTTTCTTCGAGACATTTCCTGCGCTATTTCAGTCGGCCCAAAAAATTTCCACCCAGGCTCCTCTCTATACAAGAAGCATAACAAAACCCTCAGTATTTGAACACATCACGTCAAACTTCACACAGCAATCCTACCAAGAATGCGACATGATTGGACAAGTGACCTCTACCATTGAACAGACCGACCTCGTACCCCAAGCCGACCTACCAACCACTACACCGCCGGGAGAATACATACCTTCCAACGTAAGTCCACACCATACTTCCCCCAAACCTATCACCCCCCACCATTCACCAACTCCATCACCACCACCCCCACCACCCCCACCACCCCTTGATTCACAGACAGACCTATCACAACCAANCGGAGGTGATCATACCAACTCCCCAGCCAGAGAAACCATCAACTTCTATCCCACAAACCAAAGGCCCCCCCTCAACTGTTGCAGGTACACAGGAGACAGAAGCAGAAAAGCATAAGAAGAAGAAGGAGCATCATGGAAAGACTCCCAGACTTTGGATTAGCTTGAAGGATGCAAGCTCCTTGATAGACACAGAGGTGGGCCAACTCCTCAAAACTCTATCCAAGGAAGCAAAGACAAGGACTAAGCAAAAAACCAAAGAACTCACAGACAAAAATACAGAATAGGTTGATTTTCTCAACAAATGCAGGACTTTAGCTCAATCCGTCATACCAGGCCCCATAGAATTCGACACCGATAGACCACTTGAAAGAGCATACCAGCTATTTGAGAGCATGGTGTCGACCATCCAGGCTCACCTCCAA
The DNA here is from genome assembly GCA_001517045.1 of Pseudotsuga menziesii. NCBI lineage: Eukaryota > Viridiplantae > Streptophyta > Pinopsida > Pinales > Pinaceae > Pseudotsuga > Pseudotsuga menziesii. The sequence goes on from LPNX010697916.1 coordinate 193,474, forward strand.
TAAACCAAGGAGGAATAGAAAGAGGAAACTTCCAGACTCCTATTAGCGCAACACACTGCATTCTCAAAAGCATACAAAGTATTACAGGACCATATGGAGGATTCTGTCGTAACCAAAGAAGTCCTAAGAGGCTGGCCTACTCACTACGGGCAAATTTATCAACACACACGATAGACTCGGCAAGGGATTCAAGATTTGGAGAGCAGGAAGACTATGGAGGTAGCACTTAGACCGAAGATAGAAGAATAGATAGTGCTGGAAACCACCAAACTGCAGAAACTGGAAAGGGAAGCACATCAGTGGGTGCAACAAGCTCTACCCAACTTAGAGAAAGTCAACATCATCTGCCCACAAATGAAATGACTTATAGAGACGGAAAAAGAGCAGGACCAGTTAATGGGCCCCAACATGGAAAGGATAGCTGAAGTCCCCATATCAGAGAAGATGTCGATCCTGTCAAGCCTAACCACACTGACCATTGATATCCAGAAAGCTTTGCAGAGATGGACAGACTTCCAGTATCACCTCGCCATCATAGCTCCAACCATTGTTGAGGTCTGTGTACAAAAATGACCAACCATCTATCTTCACAGTCCACCACAATAAATTTTTGAAGGACCAAAACAAACCAATTTTGTGTACCTCCCTGTTTCTTCAGGATGAAGAAACGTTTTGTTCGTGGGGGACATGTAGAAGGGGCAAGTCGATAGGTCGACTTGAACAAGGACCGACTTAGTTAATCAGCCGACTAAGTCGATGAGCCGACTTAGTCGATCAGCCGACTAAGTCGATGAGCCGACTTAGTCGATGAGCTGACTAAGTCGATGGGCTGACTTAGTCGATCAACCAGCTAAGTCAGTCGGCCGACTAAACTAAGATACTAAGTCGGCCATCTAGAAAGTTGCGTCGGTTCACCGAACCGACAAGTAGTTATTTTGTAACTATTTGTAAATCATATATATTAGGCTATTGAGCCAAACGAGAACTCAATTCAGTTCTCTGCATTGTATGGACTCATTGTAATAATATAATCTGTTTAATCCTATATGTTCTTATCTCTTGTCTCTGTTCTATATTTATGTATGTTTTAGTATGTATTATTGGTAACCTTATGTGATCTGTGAGATTACAATAGGTATCCAACCCCTATCCAACTGATTTATTTCCGTGGTGGTGATGACAGATAGTTGCCATCGATGACTACCCCTACGCAGGGATAGATTTATGGGGGGCCCAGACATGCTGCTACCACCAGGATCGGCATGCAATGACATAGGTAACGAATCTCGACCCTCTCTTTAAAATTTTGAGTTATTTTTTTTTTTTTTGGTTTTCTTATTATATGGAATCAAAAGACATATTTTTGGGTGACAATACATAGTGACATCTACCATATGCATGCAGATGTGGGACCACGGTGGCCTGAAGGCTTCCCTCGTCACAGATGGAGGGGAAGAGGAGATGATATCATGGGTGTGGATGCGGAGCAGACGCTCCAGAGAATTCATACCAACTTTGTGAGGTTGACACATAGAGTTCCCATGGTGCAAATTGAGGACTTTCCTTAGGCCATGCAATGTTAGGTGGTGGGTGTACCATGAGCATGGGTGCGATTATTTCGACAGCTAGCTAGAGCCATAGTGACATTCCATGATCACAGCCCCCTCCTCCTCCACAAGCTTAGATACCTGGGAGTGATACATTTTGTATTACCATGTATTGTATTTTGGTGGCTCAAGAGCCCCATTTTTGTATTATGACACTATGTATTACCACATTTTGGATGTATATAAAACTTTTATGATGATCGGTTTATTTATTTGCATGTGTAAAAATTGTGTTTGTGATGATTTTATTATGTATGAAACAAATGCCAATCTAACACGTAGTTAGAATATGAGTCAGCAACTTGATTATTAATTCTTGGAATATGTATGTATGTTATATTATCAAATTGCCGTTCTAATAACCTCACACGTAAGAATCTTCTTAATAATGTTGGATCTCTAACATGGTACAAACCATTAAGATGTGACACTACTAACTTTGAATCTAGACGTACCTCAAGAGAGAGAATGCCATGTAAAATGGCATCTTGTAGAAGCTCAATAAAGGCACTATATTCAGCAACATTGTTTGAAAATGGTTGTAAGCATACGCCTCCTGAAGATAGTACCTGACCCGTAGGAGTATAAATCACCCAAGCAGAAGAGGCTGAGTGTTGAGTGTTACGGCTCACACCATTTGTGAATCCTATGAAGGTGGAAGATTCCATTGACATCTGCCAAAAGAAATGGAAACTAATCACAAACCCAATCACTATAAGAAAAATACCTATCTATGCAAAACTGTACAATAATATACAATAACTAGCCTTGGCTAAAAATCATGCATAGCATCTTTTGAGATACATCCCATTTCTAGGCTCTGCCAAGGCCGTTCCCTCGTAATCCACTAACTAGTAAGTGCCCTTCTCTAACACACATTTGATGACATAAGGACCATGCCACATGGGGTTAAACTTTCCTGCCCCCAAGGGTTCTTTTGGTTGATCCCACAAAAGGACCAAGTCTCCCTCACTAAACCTCCTTGGATGGACAAACTTATCGTACTGGACCTTTACGCGACGTTTATTTACTTCTAGAGCCACCAAGGCATCTCGACACTACTCATCAATTTGTTCAAGGTGGACCAAATGCTCATGCAATGGTGAAGTGTCTGGTAAGAATGATATGGCTAGCTTCAAAGAAGGAATCTCGCACTCAACCGGAAATACTGACTCCACTCCATGTACAAGTTGATATGGAGAAAAACCCGTGGCAGTCTTAACAGTGGTTCTATACGCCCACAAAGTAGGATATAACATAATGTGCCAATTATTCTTGCTTTGTGCGATGGTTTGTTGGAGAATGGATTTGAGTGATTTATTCACTGCTTGCACCTGTCCATTCTCTTGAGGGTAGTAAGAGGAGGAATGCTCTTGTTTGTACCCTAACTTTGATGCCAACTCTTCCATCATATGATTCTGAAAGTGTGAGCCATGGTCAGTGACAAGCTCTTTTGGAATATCAAACTGAGTAATAATCTGGTTGAATATGAAGTGGGCAGCTATCTCACCGTCGGATTTAACTGTAGGCATAGACTCAGCCCATTTCGTGAAGTAATCAATAGCCACTATGATATGATGATGCCCCCCAGCTGAGGCTGGGTTGCAATCCATAAAATCAAGGCCCCACTTAGTGAAGGGACCGGTGGTGATAATGGGATGTAACGGGGCAGGTTTAGAGCGCATATTACGTGCAAACACTTGGCAAGGGTGGCAGCTCTTGACTGCATATACACAATCTTCAAAGGTCAACGGCTAGAAATAACCTGCTCTTAAGATTTTTTGGGCTATAGAAAGCTTAGATAAATGACCACCACATGCCCCTCCATGGCAATCATTCAGCACTACCTCATCCTCATCATGAGTTAAACAACGTCATAAAATGGAATCTACCCCACGGCGGTACAAATTGTTATCCACTATGAGGTGATTCTTAGACACGTGACGTGATCATCATTGTTCATCCCGTGAGAGGTGAGTAGGGACCTTCAATGTTTGTAAATATATAATGATATCCCCATACCATGGGTCTAAAGTTGAGATTAATAAGATGTGCTCATCGATAAACATATCTTCACAAACCAACTCCTTGGCCTTGCTTGGGAAATCCGATATAAGCTCTGCAAATCTGATATAAGCTCTATAAAAATTAAGGATTTCTTCAATTTTGCCAAAACAAACTCGAGGTTGAATTCTTGCAGGATGACAATCCATTTATTATACTTTCCCCCATTCATCCTTCGAGTGAGGACAAATTGAAATGGATTGACATGGGCTACAACCAAGGTCTGGTGAAAGAGAATATAATGTCTCAACCGTTGAACTGCATGTACAGTAGCTAAGGCAAGCTTCTCAACATGAGAATAACGAATCTCCACGTCAATAAGATTTCAGCTCAGATAGTATATGACATGCTCTTGGAGCTCCTCATCCTCTTGAACCAAAACCATGCCAATCGTCTCCATGGACGCGGCCACATAAAGTAGAAAATCATGACTATAGTCTGGGGGACTAATCACCAGGGCCAATGCTAGGGCTCGCTTGAGCGCATCAAAGGACTCCTGGGCTCGCTCATCCCAACAAAAGGTGGTGTCCTTCTTCAAAAGACGCATGATGCCTCTATTCAAATTGGCAAAATTGACAATGAATCTCCGTAAGAAGTTTGCCATGCCTTGCAAACAATGAAGATGACGAATATTTTTTGGGGGAGACAAATGAAGTATTGCCTCTACCTTCAAAGTTTCAACTCTTATACCCTCTTTAGAAACGATGAATCCTAACAAGTGACCTGACTTCACACAAAAGATGCACTTGTGAGGATTTAACCTAACCAAATAATGGCGGCATATTTCAAACACCAATCTCAAATTATAGGAATGATGCATTCTCATACGAGAATGAGCAGCAAGGTCATCCAAAAATACTTCGATAATCGATTTGAGATCATGGAAGATCAAGGTCATGGCCCACTGAAAAGTAGCTCCGGCGTTATTAAGGCCAAAAGGAATTTTTTGATATGCAAAAGTTCCCCAAGGACAAATAAACGCAGTCTTATGTTGGTCCTCAGGTTTAATTTGTATCTGATTATACCTGGAAAAGCCGTCCATGAAAGAAAAAACCTCGCTACCCTCACACTCATCCAAAATCTGATCAATAAATGGTGTGGGAAAATTGTCCTTAGGATAGGCACAATTCAAATCACGGAAATCAGTACATATGCATATCGCTCCTTGCTTCTTATCAACCGGAACGGGGTTTGAAACAAACTCCGTCAAGGGAACGGGATAGATAAAACCGGCTTTCAAGAGTTTCTCTATCTCTGCCTTAATTGCATGTGCTTTCCTAGGATTCACTGCACGCAAGCATTGTCAAGCAGGCTTAGCATTGGGATAAGTCTTAATCTTGTGTTCAACAATGCAAGGGTCGATACCTGGCATTTCATTGTAAGACCAAGCAAAGATATCACAGAATTCTTTAAACAGCTCGGTGTATTCTTGAATCTCAGCATGGGAACATTCTTCCCCAATATAGACATTCTCTATCCTGCCAGGATCATGAGAGATATTGATAGGAATCGTTCGAGATATATTTGCCATGTTCCCATCAGCCATCGGACCAGTAGAGCTTAATGGAACCATGGGACTACCAATTCTCTCATTAAGAACCTCACTAAAGTCCTCATGCTCCAAGCAGTCAAGCTCGGAAAGAAAGTAAGATCTATGATGGAGCTCTTCCCATGGTGGCTCAACTCCCAACATGGCCTCAATAATTGCTTCGTCTGAAGGAAAAACACTATCAAGGCAGTTGTGTGCGTGAGAATACTGTATTGCCCATGCAGGTAGCACATAAGAGTCCTCCTCCTCCTACCGCAAAGAGGAAGGACTGGGCTCTGCAACACACTCAAGATTAGTTTGATAAGCTACCATAGTTGCAGGAAATGGCATGTATGTCATGATGGGCTCACTCAAAGTATTTGGTGTAGGAAGAATCCAAGGATATTCCATATGAATTGTGCGAAAAGACACCAATCTCACAGATGTTGAAGCCTCACTTGAACTAGACCCTATCATAAGGATAGGTGTAGGACAAATAAAACTTCTGATGAGGGATGGATACATGCCCACACCCACACTCCTAGTTGCCGGCTGAGAGTGCTCTACAATCGGGATCGAAGCTCCCGAAGATGCGATAACCGATGGATTCTTGAATGACGTTTGATCAATTGTAACTATCTTCCCGTTAAATGGAAAACATACAACATGAAATAGGGAAGAAGCTACGGCTTGCCTAATGTACATACAATTCCTACCCAGCAAGAGATTGTAGTCAAGGGGTGCATCAACCACCTCGAACTCTATCGCAATGGTCTTCCCTCCCAAACAGACCTTAAGGGACGGAAGGATCCCGTGCGGCCTAAACGATCTCCCATCGAATGCAGTTAACATGGTCGTGGACTTAGACAACTCAGGGGAACCTAAACCCTTCCAACACGATAAGGACATCACAGAAGCAGCAACGCCTTCGTCAATCATAGTGCGCTTGACGGTCATGTTAAGACATTCTACATGAATCAAAAGAGACACATAGTAAGGAAAGCGAGTCTGAAAACCTACAGTTTCAAATTTAATAACGGAGGAAGAATTATTCTCATTCACACCAAGGGCAGAAAGCAAAGCCTTCCTTTGTGAAGGACAACTCTAAAGCACTTCCAATGCAGACATCGCACAAGGAGTATGGCCCAAATCCTCAACAACTGAATAGTTCTGGGTGGCTTGGGCATTAGGATTGTGCCCCAAATGCTTAAGGACTCCCTTAGGAATGCGAGGTGCAGCTTCAGGTTTATCCATAGGTTTTTCAATACGCAAAGGAGTCCTTGGTGGATCAGGTTCCTTACCTAGGTTGGGTTGTGATGAACCATAGTCCTTCGCATGGGTCACAACTTTCGCAGCACGTACCATGTTAATGCAACCACGACCACTACCCTCTAGAGGATCTTGATCACCACCAGACTGATCATGGGTCCTCAAGTTCATATTTTGATTGTGAGGCAAAGGGTTAGTTAGCACAGCTGGGCCCTGTGCCAAGAATCTCGAGGATTCATCGATATGATGGCACAAGTAAGTGAGGTGATCATCCTTACACAACTTGTCAGGAAATTTAACCTTACGTTTAGCTTGCTTGTCCACCCCATCATCACGGGCATTCTTGCCATTATTATTAGTCTTTTCATTCCTATTCCCACCCTTACGATTATTCTTACCCTTCTTTTTATTCCGTCTGGGCTGTTGGTTTCCCTTCTGGTCCTAAGATTGCACTGAAAATACACTCATCGTTTGGGCGGGTTGAGATGAATTCGTGGCTTGTCCTAAAGCAGATTGGTTGATTGGAAATTGACTAACTTGTTTTGCAACCAAATCTGCAGGTTTAGCACTTGCACAACCAACAATGCCATCGGTATGTGGTCCAGGTTTAACTTTGGGGTCGAAACTAGAACGCGGAGCATTGGGAATAATCTCATATAACAAACCAGATTGAGCATAAATCAAATCTAGTTCATGTGCCCTAAAAATGGCTTGTTCCTCAGTTTGCACTCCGAATGTAGAAACATCCTTCACTATAGAAGGCAATAACGACTTAAGGAACCATCTGAGGAGGAATTTCGGCGATATAAAGGCTTTAATCAACCTCTTCTATCTATGCCACTCTTGGATATGATCTGAGATATGTGTGGCTTTATCCTACCGAAATGTCAACAAGAGTTCAGTACCAACATCATAACGCACTGGTAGCCAGAAGTGGTTAAGAAAATTCATCACTAGGTCATCGAACAAAGCGAATGCTCCCCTAGGTAGCTCTATATACCATTTCTTGGCAGGGCCTGTAAGGGTGCATTGAAACAGCCTTAAATGGATTGAGTCTTGATGTAAGGAATTCGAAGAGCACCATAGGTGAAAGGTAGTAACATGTTCGCTCGGATCATCTCCCGGTTTGCCCTCGAATTTGGGTATGTCTAAGGGAAGCTTAGTAGGGACAGCCGGCCAAGCCGGGTCATGAGCTATAGGATCGTTCGTCAATCTTGACAAGTCAAGAAGATTTAGCGTTGCAAGGAAAGGGAGCCTAGGATGATTAGGTCAATGGACCACTCCCTGATAGTTTTAATTCACATAGGTCTGATTCACATACGAATACAATCCTGGAAATATCTCTGATGCTACTCAATTATGACTAGGGGTCATCCCAATCAATAACTACTCACACTGCCTCATGCTTAACTCCCTTTTGAGAGGAGGATCCTGAGAAACACTGGTTATATCAAGGAATTTCACACACTCACCTGGACAGACACATACGTGTTGTTTAGTGGTCTTGGAGAATTGACTCACAATGAACTATTCCAAGACCCTAAAACCTAATCTTGTTGGTGAACCCTATCAAATAAAATAGTGTAGTTCATTTTAATTAACCATTGATTTTAATTAGCTTTATTACTCAAACGAGGTATATGGCCATGCAACTAATGGTGTTATGACACAACATGAAGTAAAATGCACACCTAACAATCAATGCAAATGCATTGTGTGTATGAAAAACAGGGTATGCTACTACATGAAATGCACAATTTTCTTCAAATGATAGATGCAAGATTTCCTATATGAAATCCTGACTAATACTCCAAAGCAAATCTAGTGCAAGTACTATGCCAAATGCAAGACGCAATGCATGATGATAAGCAAATATTTTTGGATTTTTTGAAATAAAAATGAGATATAAAAGCAAAAGAATGGCTCTACAACCCCCAGACTCTGCAAGCACACTCAAACAACACTCAAGCAAAGTACTATGGTAAAATAAATCTAATGCACTAATCCCAAAACAAAAAATCGAAAATGCAATGACAAGAACATTCTTCAAAAAGAAAATTTACCCTAAAAAAATGTCTCTGGTCATAAATAGAGGTGTATACAAACTCTAGCAGTATCAAAGGAGACTTAGCAATCATCAAACTTCACCCAACAACCATATATCTTCCTCTAGAAGACAAAACTAAGGGCATACGCGACTGTTCACAGTAAACCCGCGTGTGTATGCAGAAACAGCAGTGAAACCCGCGTATATATGCGACTGTGAGCTAAAAACTTGCGTACAGGAAGAAAGGTGCATAAAAATAAAGGCAAACAGACAAGCTGAGAAAAACTTCACACCAATCAGACACTACCAGGAAAACATGCCCCCAGACCCGACACATAAACAAGAGAAAAAGAGCAATTCAAATTCATTGAATGCCGATAGAAAACCCCCAAAGGACAACTACTAGGAACTCCCTAGTGGAGTCGCCAATTCTGTTACGGAGAGAAATTCCTATGGCTTGGGGTGCCACAACAGATAGCTTGACTCCAGAAATCAATCCTTCCCAATATGCAATAGAAATTAAATATCTAACACTAAAGGATCAGACCTCGTACCTTATTCCGGACAGTTGAAGTAGATCCATGTTGAGCTTTCCAACTTCAGCTGGAGTTGATCATTCACTTCCTCAACAATAAGTAAACAATACAAGCATACTATATATATTGGTGTTAGATCTATTCTAGCATATATAATCAACAATGTATAAGCATTTGAAATCATCCATGGATAAAATATTCATTCAAACATACATTATTGGACAAAAAAAGATATTTCTATTAATATAAAATTAGAGATTACAATGGATACAACCTCTGTCGGCACGTCTGCAAATCAGAGAAACTGAATCCCCCACTTTGGCCTCCACCACCTAAATCCTCCATCTCCCGATAGAAAGCTCACAAGCAAAAGCAAATCTTGGGAAGAACACAAAATTGCTCCAAGGGACAAAGGGATGCAGACTCAAGAACAAGTTCCAGCAACAATGGACTATAGTTTCTTTACTCTCAATTCTCTCATATGCCTTCAATGTATCAAAGAGTTCCTTATATAGCTTTTCAAAGGGGTAATGACAGGTCGAATCCGAGTGATCTCAAGGCATATGGAAGGCCAGGAGTCAAGTGAGTCGGATCCATGTCAAGGAAAACTCCAAAAGGATTTGGATTTTGTACACATCCTGATGTACACGGTTTTAGTGGTCAAACCCATGTATATACACGATTAGGGGTTTAAAAGTCATGTATATGAAGGCTTGACCCATCCGAAATAAGGTACAAGGTTTGATCCTTTAGTGTTAGATATTTAATTTCTATTGCATATTGGGAAGGGTTGATTTCGGGAGTCAAGGTGTCTGTTGTGGTACCCCAAGCCATAGGAATTTCTCTCCGTAACAAAATTGGCGACTCCACTGGGGACTCAGACACTACCAGGCAAACATCCCCCTAGACCCGACACAGAAACAAGAGAAAAAGAGCAATTCAAAGTCATTGAATGCCGATAGAAAACCCCCAAAGGACAACTACTAGGAACTCCCCAGCGGCGTCACCAATTTGGTTATGGAGAGAAATTCCTATGGTTTGGGGTACCACAATAGACAGCTTGACTCCAGAAATCAATCCTTCCCAATATGCAATAGAAATTAAATATCTAACACTAAAGGATCAGACCTCGTACCTTATTCCGGACGGTTGAAGTAGATCCCCGTTGAGCTTTCCAACTTCAGCTTGAATTGATCATTCACTTCCTCAACAACAAGTAAACAATACAAGCATACTATATATATTGGTGTTAGATCTATTCTAGCATATATAATCAACAATGTATAAGCATTTGAAATCATCCATGGATAAAATATTCATTCAAACATACATTATTGGACAGGAGAAGATATTTCTATTAATATAAAATCAGAGATTACAATGGATACAACCTCTGTCGGCACGTCTACGAATCGGAGAAATTGAATCCCCAACTTGGGGCTCCACCACCTCAAGAAAAAGGAAATCTTGGGAAGAACACAAAAGTACTCCAAGGGACAAACGGATACAGACTCAAGCACAAGTTCTGGCAACAATGGACTATAGTTTCTTTGCTCTCAATTCTCTCATATTCCTTCAATGTATCAAATAGTTCCTTATATAGCTTTTCAAAGGGGTAATGAAAGGTTGAATCCGAGTGATCTCAAGGCATATGGAAGGCCAAGATTCAAGTGAGTCAGATCCATGTCAAGGAAAACTCCAAAAGGATTTGGATTTTGTACACATCCCGATGTTTACGCGGTTTTAGTGGTCAAACCTGCGTATATACGCGATTAGGGGTTTAAAAGTCGCGTATATGAATTTACACATGTTTATAGGGATGGTCTAGGAAACATCAAAGGACAAAAAATGGTACAAGGGGTCTAAGTAGTCTATAGAGGGACAGGGGAAGGCCATACAAGTGTGATTCACCTGGAGTGGTAAAATCAGCTATAACAAGGACTCCTCTGCAACCAAAGGACTCTGAGTTCTATTGCTCCAAGACTTTTGAAGATATACCACCAGAATAACTTTGTTTTCCAATCTTGATTGATTAATGCTCTCCCCAAGGAATCTATTTATACTTTGGGAAATAGAGTGATTTCGAAGGTTGGGGTGGTTGAAACAATTCATATAGTTAATGATTAGGGCCCAACTAATATCCATTAATTGTGTTTTATATTTTTTAAGGTTGAACTGAGGTGTACATGACTATTAATATAGGCAACCCACATATGACATGCAATTTGCTTAAAGGAAACCTGCATACGTTGATGTACGTGGGTTGCAATGCAAATAGTCACGTACAGTACGCGAGTTGCAATGGATATAGTCGTGTATGAAACTCAACACTTAGAAAAATTATGTAGCAAGCTAGTTTAAAGGTAAATGCATCCCAAGTCATGCCCATCTATTGTGTTTTGGAAAAATCCAATCCTAATATCTCCTTTTGTGTGCCAACATAAAGAATGTCAGCACTCAGATGAAGAAGTGCCATTTGGGTTGATAACAATGTGCTTCTTCTTAGAATCATTTCTCATAGCATTGATCTATTATTTCTACAATTAACCTCACATAGAATTGCATACGAAGAGAAGAAGAATAATCATGATCACACATTAGGAATTATCAGTGAATGATAATTGATAGTATTATATAAGTAATACATCCTTATAAAGGAAAATAGAGTTCCTAGGAGACAACTCATGCTAGCTCATAAAGAAGGATTACTAAATATGATAAACCCCCGTAGATGAATAAAGAAGCTTCCTAATTAGACCGAGAGCTCACAAATTACCTAAGGAATGAGTGAGTGATGATGTGTAAAGGAAATACTTGCTAATCCTGGAATATGGAGAGAAAATAATGGAGGATGGGTTGGAAATAAAAGATACCACTTTCCTAGTTAACCAGCTTTACCTTATACCAGAAAAGATGGATAAAACCATAATAAGGAATAATATGCAGGAAAGTGTAGTTATTAATTCTAGGAGTCAATAAAGTGATCAATATCAACCCAGAATCAGAATTAAAGCATTCCTAGGGTATAGATGGCAAGTGTTGAGTTTGTAGTGCAAGTGGATACCAACTATCCAGGATGGTGGATAGGAAATTGATTAATTACTTTATCCTAAGTTTTGAGAGGATTTAGAATATTCCAACAACCATCAAATTCAAATCGAAAAGGAAGATCAACACAATAACACCTTTGCGATGGAGTGGGGGTGTTTCCAGTACACAGTAATGCCCTTTGGACTCAAGAATTCTCTTGATATTTTTTCCAGAATAGTAGTCACTTCCTTTAAAGAATTTATCCACAAATTTCTTGAAGTATACTTCGATGATTGGACAATATTTGTGATCATTAAATATCATATTGAGAGCCTCGAGATGATGATGGAATGATGTTTCCAATATCAAATTTCATCGTATTTAGATAAATGAATATTTTTTGCCCCATTTGGAATTATTTTGGGCCATGTGGTCTATCGCAATGGAATGTTGGTCAATCATGTTAAAATTGTGATCACCTTGGCCTACCACCATAGACCACAGTTAAGCAATTGTGTGCTACATTGGGACATAACGGATACTACAAAAAATTTATCAAAGGATATGCAGAGGTGACTTCTCTGATGGAAATGTTACTCAAGAAGGATGTTAAGTTATAGTGGATAGAAATTTGTGAAGATAGTCTAGACACATTAAATAACAAGATGGTTACAACACTTATACTTGCATTTATAGACTAGAAGAAAGAGTTGCATGTACATGCCGATGCATCATCTATCACGCTCCATGTGGTACTAACACAACTCGACAAAGGTTCAATCAACCATCCTATAGCCTTTACTAGCAGAAAATTATCCACAACAGAGAATAACTATACCATGAGGGAAATATAAGGGTTAACCATGGTATATGCTCTGCAAAAATTCAGATATTATTTGCTAGGTGGACACTTCAATATCTACACAAACCATTCAACCTTGAAGTACCTGGTCAATAAGATAGTGTTGGGGGGGGGGGGGGGTATTTTCCGATGGCTTCTCCTTTTTCAGGAATTTGAATTTGAGGTCATTGTTAAACCTGGTTGACTGAATTTATGACCAGACCATCTGTCGGGGATTGAAAGTGGAGAAGAACATGGTAACCTCGAAGATAGTGTCCCTGTTATAGCTGATTTTACCACACATGGTTGATCACACTTTTATGGCCTTCCCTGTCCCGATGCAGACTCTTTGGACCACATGGACTATTTTTGTACCTTTGATGTTTCCAAGATCAGCCCTAAAAACACTCATTATTTGTTGTACATGACCTTTAATCCCTTTCTCGCATATATACGCAGATATTACCCCTAAAACCGTGTACATCGGGATGTGTGCAAGAGGACAAATTTGTTTGGAGTTTTACTTGATGTGGATCTGAGTCACTTGTCTCTTGGCCTTCCATATGCCTTGAGATCACTTGGATTTGACCTTCCATTACCCCCATTGAAGCACTATATAAGGAACCCTTTAGATACATTGAAAGAGAGGAATTGAAGAGCAAGAGAACTATAGTCCATTGTTGCCGTAGCTTTCTTATACTTGAGTCTGCATCCCTTTGTCCCTTGGAGCACTTGGTGTTCTTCCCAAGCTTGCATTTTCTTGTGAGCTTTCTATCTAGAGATGGAGGATTGAGGTGGTGGAGGCCTAGGTGGAGGACTCAGTTTCTTCGGTTCGCAGACGTGCCGACAGAGATTGTCACTTATGTAATCTTTGATTTATTAATAGAAATATCTTTTCCTGTCCAATGATGTGCATTTAAATGAATATGGAATCCATGGATGTGTTTAATTGCTTATGTATCATTGATTATATATGCTAGAGTAGGCCTAACACTATATTATATAGCATTCTTTCCTTGTTTATTATTGTTGAGAGTAAATTACTAACGCAAGCGGGATTGGAAAAATCTCAACGAGGATCTACTACAAACATCTGGAAAAAGGTATGTTTCGAGATCCTTTAGTGTTAGATGTTGTATTTCTCTTGAATATAGGGAAGGGATTGATTTCTATGGTTTCTCTGTCTATTGTGGTACACCCCAAGCCATAGGAATTTTTCTCCTCTACAGTCCCTGATGCACAAATTTTTACAATAAAAATATTTGATTATCAATAGAGACATCATCCAATTTTTTAGTACAGGTTATGTGCCAAGTGAATTTACCAATGAGAAGAAGAAACAATTAGTTTTCTGAGGTGTATACTTCTAGTTGATCACTGGACAATTATATAAGATGGGACTTGATGAGATTCTTTGTCGGTCCATCTTGAAACATGAGTGATCAATAATATTGAATGAAGCACATGCTGGTGTCGCAGTATTCCCACCATGCATGCAGATGCATGAGAATACTATCACAGTTGTGATGTCTTCTAGAGAATGGGAAAGTTTTCATGATGAGATGAGATGCCATTAGTACCACAAGTAACTCTGCAGGAATTTGATAAATGGACCATTGATTTTGTGGGTCCTATTACTCTGATAGGGAATTGCACATGGGAAAGATACATAATTACTATGACCGAATACCTAAATAGATGGGTTGAAGCAGGACCAATAAAGGATTGTATTGTTGCGAAGTTTCTGTTTAAAAATGTCGTGGTGATATTTGGATGCCCAAAAATTTTGATAAGTGACAAAAGTACACACTTTGTTAACCAAATGATTGAATAATTGACAAAGGAATTCTAGATCCAACATAGAAATACAATGCCATATTAGCCTCAAGTGAATGGTGATGTCGAAGCATTTAACAAAATTATGGAAAATGTGTTGAGAAAGATTTGCAATGTCCAATGAGACAATTGGGATAAAAAAATTTATGCAGTGTTGTGGGCATACTGCACAACTTGTAAGAGGTTGACAGGTCGAACTCTGTTTCATCTGGTATATGGGTAAGAATTTGTCATTCTAATGAAATACATTGTACCCAGTTTAAGGATTGTTGTGATCACGGAGATGATAGATGTTGGTGCTGTCGAAGAAAGACTGTCACAACTAGTGGAGTTGGAAGAAGAACATTTTGTTACAGGATATCATCAAAATGTTGAGAAAGAACAACAAAAGGTATGTCATGATTGACACATCAAGAACAAGCAATTTTAGGTCATAGGAATTGTTCTTTTGTATGACAATAAGTTCTTGAAGCATCCAGGTAAATTAAAAACTCACTAGTTCGGACCGTATGTTGTTATTCAAATCACTGCTGGAGTTGCAGTGAAATTTCAGAAGTTAGATGGAACACCTGTCAAAGGAATAGTGAATGGAATTCAGCTAAACCCTTAACAGGATAGATGGGACTCTGTTGATTGAAAAAATATATATATAAGAGAAGAGAAAAAGGAAATAAAGAAAGAAATTTGTTGTTGTACTGCAGGAAATCCACTGTCATGAAAGAAAAGACCGTCGTGGAGTGTTAGTAAGTCATAAGAGGAGGAAAATAGTCACATACTCTGTGTCTCTCACGGGTGGAAAAGTAAAAACAAAGAAACCTTGTTTATCATAAGACAAGGAATCTATTGAAGGAAGGATATTGGTTGTGAGAAATAGTAATGATGTCACAAGAAGAATTTGAGTTGCAGAAAAGACAGCTGGCCATCATCATTTTGAAAATACTGAGAGACTTTGACTACATACTTTTTAGTAACTTCCATCATGATCACATAATAATGACAACTTTTTCAAAAGGGAAAGTTGCAGGTTGCGTAATAGTTTTTGTATGATGATTCATACAATTGGCCCATGTGATGGATCATGTTGTCATCATTCCACTCAATATCTACGTGTGTGAAGCTCTTCCTGTTTGAACAGGTAGATGTTATTACCATTCATCCTCCACCTTCATTTCAGTATGCAGTGTTTGAAAAAGGAAATAAACTCTTCAACTTCAAGGACCAAAGTAAGATTTTATTTTCCGAGTATGGCTATTTTGATTCACAGTGCCAATGCAGTTACAAACTCTGCCATTGAAACTGTGTTACCCACACTCATTATGGAAGACAATTTCAGATATGTTCCACCACGGGAAGGGACTGGACTAGAAAATGAACTAGTTCCAGTAATCCATGAAGTAATGATACAACCCAACCCACCTAGTTCGTCAATGAAGAAAGGTTCTGCTATCTGCAAGAATAAAATCATCTCATCACTAATGACGGAAGATGAGGAAGAAACGGTTGAAATTTGGCTACCAGATGATGTTCCACCTAAAATTTTGGATGCACTCATAGATAGAATCACCAGAATGTAAAGTATCCATTTGTAAAATCCGTTGGTTTGAACCAAGGTTCAGATAACGAAAAATAGTGACGAACTCTTGTAGCATTTCCATCAACTGTACAACGAGCTCAATATATAATTAGCGATGTTTAATTAAGGGAAGAAGATGAGATGGCATATTTCATCGATGATGAAGAAGGGATGATGAAAAGGTTCTTCCTATGGGGAGGAAGAAGTCAAAGAAAATATTGTCTAACCAAGCACTTGGGATTTCATCTTCAGCTTTCCAAGAAATCCAGGATACACTTGGTGATGTTGATGAGCTTTTCCCTCTCATCTGTCCTACTGCTCCAAAACAATAAATTTCAAAATATAAGAAAGAAGACAAGTAGTGACAAAGGTTGTGAAGAAGATAGAAGAAGTAGGGGAACTTTGTACCAATGTTGTCAAACAAGTTTCTTAGACTTGGGAAGCATTGATTGACGACATCAATTTAGAGAAGGTTGTAGAGGAGCTGCGCAAAGCTGAGATAGGAGAAAATCAGCTAAATAATGATATGAAGAAGTTACCCTTAGTAGAGAAAATGGCTAAGGCCATGAAAATAAAGGAACTCCAACAGGAATTTTTCGTGCTCCGCACTCAACAACAACAAAGAACTGAAAAAGTCATAGAGTTGCAGGCTAAAGGAGAAAGAGTAAAAGGCATCATTCAGGTTGTACACCAGAAGGTGCGATGAATAGCAGAGGCTGCAAGACTTGTAACGTTGGAACACATTAGTGTTAGGATTATTAATCCTCCCTTGTCCAAATTTGGTCATATGTCTAAATTAGGAGTCATGTCTAAATCGGGAGTCCATTCAGTCTATTTATAGTCATTAGCACCATTGGTTAAACTTAACCTAATTGGGGCACATGTTTCAGTTACCAAAGTGTGGGGAACACTAATTGAGGCTCACTGCCACTTATTGCACTTGATTGCATAAGTTTAGGAGTCTCCTAGATCAATCCCTACAATTTAGGAAGCAACTGGGAGTGCTGAAACCAACCAAGGTTAGTTAACTTCAGTTGATGACTAGTCAAGACAAGTTAGGAGTCAGTTAAATTCAGTTAAATAATGGTTTAATTAATTGCACACATGTGGGGCGCTTTTCTCACCTACCACAGTCAGTTAACCATTATTTAATACTAAATGTAACAGTTAGTTGTGTTTTAGAACTCCAATTGTGATTTAGACAAGTCTTGGTTACCTACAGTCAAGTAGAGTCATCAATTCGAACTTCCTCATGTGGATTCGAATTGCTTGTGGCTATTAAAGCCATTTTACATCATTGTAATTATTATCTGGATTACTTTTTTTATTAATGAAAGCATTCACAGCTGCAAGCCTTTTGCATTGTTTCATTCTTCAATGGCTGAGTAAATTGTGAGATCTTCTTTGTGAGTTGTGTGTTTGTCTACAGATCTATATGCTCAAATTTAACATGGTATCAGAGCCTCGGCGGACAAGGCACTTCTCCTCCTCAGATCTCTTACTGGATCATTTTTTTTTTTGCAAGTACAACTTCGAAATGATTTCATCTCTGATGAGACAAGGTCTAAAGGAACTCTGGACAAGATTGGATAGAACCTTTGGCATTGATAGCAGATGGAGCACATCCAGCACCATAAGCATCCTTGATCCAAAAATCTCAGCCTCCACTCTCTCTGATGAAGATGTTCAAGATAAAGAAGAAGCAGAAGCTTCTACACAGTCAATTCGAATTGAAGACAATCTCTATGCAGTGACTCCTTCTCCTGATGCTCCGGAAGTTCATGAGATCTCTGATATCTCATCTTCTCATATTGCTGAAATAGAAGAAGACATTTGAATCTCTGATATTGAAGAAAAATTCTGCTGCACTTCCATGCAAACATTCACCGGTGATTTTCCTTTAAATTCTGTGCAAAATTTACCAGTAATTGCTTCCGAAAATGAAGAGAAATTTGATTTTTCTCCCTCTAATGTTGCTACTGGTGTGAAAATATGTGATACCTTGGATATTTTGAAAGAAATATCAGATTACCAGAGTGATCCATTCGCTCCCCATGATCTATTTTTTCCAGCAAATTCCGGCAGGATTGCATGCACCAAAATTCAGAATTTTGAAGAAGAAAAAAGTTGTGCATCGACCATCACGGTTAACCATTTATTTGAATCTGATATTAACCTTATTGGATATGTTATGATCTTATTTAGATCTTATCTGATATTGTTTTTTTTAATATATCAAATTCATAATCTTTCAGTACTGCTTGTAGCTGTTCTCATCAACGGTGTGAAGAAACAAGTACCGCAAGTCTCCTACAAAACTACTGCTGGGGATTTGATTCCATTTCACAGTTTTGGATCTGTTTTGAACCTTTTTAGATCTGATTTAATTTCTGATCTGATATTATTCGGTTCATATTTTAAAATTCAAAAGCATTCAGTCATGCTTGTAGTTGCTCTCACCAATTCCGGTGTGAAAAATCAAGTACCGCACTTTCTCTTC
>LPNX010697916.1:212548-224556 GCA_001517045.1 Pseudotsuga menziesii
TTCATGGTTTGCTGTTCATGGCTGCAACATATCATTTTCTTGATTTTTCTTCACATTCTCTAAATTCTCAAGAACCGTTCCTCACTTTTCAGTTGAATTCAGTTGCTCTACATGGGTCCAGTCTTCATCCGGCAGTTGTCTATATTTCTGATTTAGTTGAGCATATCATTCTTCTTCCAAAGAGGAAGATTCCTCCAGACATAATGATGGAGAGGTTCACATGCCAGGCCCCAGGATACCTGTGCACAGAAGAACCAGATTGATCCTGATTCTACCTGCTTAATTAGAAGGGGGTTTTTTTTTCCCATGTGGTTTTTCCCCAAGCACCTTATTTTTGAGTAGTTACTTTACTTTACTTGATGTAATGGGTGACCTATGGTCTTAGTTACCAGGGCCCACAGTTTGTCCAAGTTAGCATTCAGGGGGGGTGTTAGGATTATTAATCCTCCCTTGTCCAAATTTGGTCATATGTCTAAATCGGGAGTCATGTCTAAATCGGGAGTCCATCCAGTCTATTTATAGTCATTAGCACCATTGGTTAAACTTAACCTAATTGGGGCACATGTTTCAGTTACCAAAGTGTGGGGAACACTAATTGAGGCTCACTGCCACTTATTGCACTTGATTGCATAAGTTTAGGAGTCTCCTAGATCAATCCCTACAATTTAGGAAGCAACTAGGAGAGTGAAAACCAACCAAGGTTAGTTAACTTCAGTTGATGACTAGTCAAGCCAAGTTAGGAGTCAGTTACATTCAGTTATAGCTCTCTACATTCAGTTAAATAATGGCTTAATTAATTGCACACATGTGGGGCGTTTTTCTCACCTACCACAGTCAGTTAACCATTATTTAATACTAAATGTAACAGTTGGTTGTGTTTTAGAACTCCGGTTATGATTTAGACAAGGACAGTTAACTACTGGGTCCTTAACTTCAGTTGATGACTAGTCAAGACAAGTTAGGAGTCAGTTACATTCAGTTAAATAATGGTTTAATTAATTGCACACATGTGGGGCGCTTTTCTCACCTACCATAGTCAGTTAACCATTATTTAATACTAAATGTAACAATTAGTTGTGTTTTAGAACTCCAATTGTGATTTAGACAAGTCTTGGTTACCTACAGTCAAGTAGAGTCATCAATTCGAACTTCCTCATGTGGATTTGAATTGCTTGTGGCTATTAAAGCCATTTTACGTCATTGTAATTATTATCTGGATTACTTTTTTGATTAATGAAAGCATTCACAGCTGCAAGCCTTTTGCACTGTTTCATTCTTCAATGGCTGAGTAAATTGTGAGATCTTCTTTGTGAGTTGTGTGTTTGTCTACAGATCTATATGCTCAAATTTAACAATTAGTTTTGAACTTTTTGAAAAATTGTAGAAGGCATAAGAGAACGTGAAACATGAAAAAGAGGAGATAATGAAAATATTTCAAGAATTTCAAAGTAAATTCATCATAAATGGCGCAGAAGTTGTGGAATAACTTTGCATGGCTTGGGATGAGCCACAGGTGAGTGTTGGGGGCCTATTGTCCCTAGGGAAATATAGGAAGAATTCAATTAGAATTCTTCCTATGTAGGTAAAGAGTCTGGTTGCAAGAATAAGAAGATGCGACAGAAGTAGATGAAGACAGAGGAGAAGTTGCGACAAAAGAGGCCATGGAAGGAAGAATAAGGTAGAAGAAGTAGCTACAAAGGAACTTGCAAAAGAGGAAGATGGAAGAAGGTAAGGAAGAAATATCCAAGGAAGGAGAAGCATTCATATAGGAAGCTACAATAGGATAATAGTCCGTGGTAGTAGAATATTTCGCGATGGAAGATAAGTCGTGACAGAAGGAAAGGATGCGATGAGATCAACCACGATGAAAGAAACCATGATGGAGAAGGTGCGCAATGACACAATGGATGAAAAAGGACAGCTCAAAGAGATCATGGTTATGAAGTTAGCTAGAGTCACACATGATGTAAGGAATAAAAGCATCTTTGTATTTTGGGTCAATAGTTCCTACTGACAAGTGTAACTAGATTAGGAATGAAATCCTATTGGCTAACAGAATGAAGTCGATTGAATCCAACATGTAAAGAGACTATAAAAGGAATAACCCAAGCTGTAGGAAGTTTACATCCTTTGTACTTATCTAGATACTTTTAATCCTTCATGTTAGTTACTTATTGATTTGATTATATCTTAGTCATACAGTTATGTCTGTGAGAAGGGAGAATCGATCCAGGCCGTGTGCAGATAAAATGTAGAGTCATAGATAAGAGTAAGGTGATACAAGATGTGTGTGGATCACTCATAAAGTAAAGAGAAGATTAGTTGATCCAGGCTGTGTGTGGATCAACAATAGAGTAAAGTAGGAGAAGATTGAACAACAGAAGAATAGAGAGCGTGAGAGGAGAGTGAATTATGTATAGATAAACTAAGAAGAAATAGAATGGAGTCCACAAGCTAAGTGCACAGACGAAAGGTGCATATATTTCTCATGTTAGATGAAGAGTGCCTTTATGTTTTTCCCATATGGGTTTCCACATTAAATATTGTGTCAATGTGTAGATGATGAATGTTTTGTGTTGCATGAATGTATATGTTGAATGTGCTTAAGTCATGGGACTATATATTGTGAATAAGTGTTTATATGTTTTCTTATGAATGAGCTATCTCATGCATGAGTTGCACAATTGATATACAACTTGTTTGTTAAAGCTTATATTGTTGTTATAATCTCTATGAAGGATAAGTTAAGCAGTGTCTTATCAGCACACAGTAATAATAAGTAATACACCCACTGGATTCGGTCGATCCAGTTGATAAGGTTCGCAAAGAGGAGAAATCCACACCCAACTACAGAAACCTGGTTCTGGAAGTTACCCATAAGAGATATCTTAGGTGAGACTGCATCTATGTCGCAGGTGCCACCGACTATTCTTTTCTTTGTCGAGTCGATATCTTGGGCTTTGTTGCACATAAAATAAGGTCTGGACCTAGGTCAAAGGGATGAACGCCAACAATTGCTTATGTTTCTACATGTGTATGTGGTTTGAATTCCACTCATGATACATGCTATGTGATTTTTAATGGAGTTAAAGTATAATCACATACATTCTTCACATGCACTAATGTTAGAAAAATGGTCCTTATCTAGACTTTGACGTGAGAAGGTTCCCACCAAGTACGGATCATGTTTGAGGTTTTATAGTCCCTATACCCTTCAGAATGAGGTTTAAAAGATTCATTTTTAAGTTCATAAAATCAATCAACGTTATCAAATCAACATAAATTTGTATGTCTTGTACATATTTATCATAAGTCAATTTCAAGATGGCTCTCAAAGCCAAAAACTCAGCTATATTATTTGTTCCCCTTCCAAATTTTGATTAAATTCAATACTATGCGAATGAGAAAAAAAGAGGATGTCACCCAAACTGTAGTTGTAGTTTTATTTCGAACATGCACTGTCAAAGAAACCCCAACACCCCTTATCATTCAAAATAAGTCCCTTTGGTATTTTCTCCTTAGCACCAATTTCCTAACCTTTAATGAAATTGAGCATAGACAAAAAAATGCGAAGTAACTTAGAAAGAAGGAATTTAATTATCATCAGATATCCTTTCATTGTGGGAATTGCAAATGCCCCACAATGCTAAAAAATAAATACACTTGATGTTTCTTAATTCAACATTTTTTAACCACTGAATTAAACATGCTTCAATAATTTCATCACCCCAGATATTATCTATATGAATATTATCGCTAATACATTTCCAAATTTGTTTAGAAAATAGACAGTGAATGAACAAGTGTTGAAAGTTTTCTTCATTGTTCATGCACATGTTGCAAATGCTCAGTCCAAGAAGGTTCCTATTCCATAATTTGTCCCAGATAAATAACTTTTTTTTAGAATCAACCACATAAAAATGTTACATTTGTGGGGCACTAAATATTTGTGTCACATACCCCAATTTTGTAAAATTATGTAATTTGTTTTATTTTATTTCTGAGACATTATGTTAAACTTAATCCTAAGTAGGGATTGATGACTCAGCAGAGTCAATAGTTATGGAGTGTAATTCAGAATATTTTATTAATAATAAATAAATTATGGAGACAACAGCATGGGAGAGCTGTTAAAAGAGGTTACTGGTCAAACTGGTGGATGGAACTAGGTGGAAAGGCAAAAGACAAGTGGCAGCATCCTCAAACACTTCCTAAGTTGCAGGTGGCAACTTCCCTATATTTGGGGTCATGATTCCCCAAGAAAGTGGAATGTGAGCAGGTGGCTCATTAAATGACATTTAACCCAACCAAGACCTAGGCAATATTTAAAAGTACTCAATGAAGAGAGCTGAGGCTGCTCATATTTTATTATTCCAGAGAGAATTCATTCAGGTGAATGTTATTCAGGAATTTCATTGAGGAAAGAGGGAAAAACAGTAAGGAAGTGTTTTGAGTGGATTGCTGCAGTAACTTGATTTTTATTACAGCTATTTGGGGTGGGAGAACTGACTGATAGTTCTAAGTTATTAATGAGTTGAAGACTGGTAATTGATTTGCTGCACCTAGTTCCAGCCAGGGAGACCAGAGCAAGCTCGGGGGTCCTGAGAAGTCGCTGTCTGAGCGCTCTCCAGGAGTTGGTAGGGAGGAACAGCCTCCCATTGCTGTTGTTGTCCATAGCTTAAACAGGTTCTGTTATTCATTTCCTTATGTTTTTCTGAGTTTGAATGGAGAAATGATATGTTCATTTATATGTTTGAGTAATTAGGTATTTCAGTAAATTTAGTATCTCAGGATACCAGTAGATAAACCTGTTAGTAATCACTGTGTTTTTCCACATCTGGTATCACCAGACCGTACTCTAGCACAGTGTCTTAGTGTTGAGAAGTAGTATTCTCCCGAACTGAGTTCCCTTCTTTACTTGCAGCTTTTACAAATGTCTTTCTGTTTAAATTCATGAGTTATCTTTTTACAGCTTTAAAACTATTATAGTATTGCAACTTGGTTTTTCTGTAAATACTAGTTGTGAAAATGAAAAGATACACTGAGTATATCTGCAATTTAAGTTACAATATTTATCTATAAGTTTAATAGAATTTAACTCTTTCTTGAAAGTTAAAAATAAAAACAAAAATAATACTAGCAGTAGAATATAGTAACTTATTTGAATGATATTACAGTTAAAACCTATTGGTATTAGTTTGAAAAGTAGTTTAAAATGCATTTATTTATTTACTGTATAATATTTAAGTATATTGTCATCTAATTCTAATATTTCGTATATAGTAAATAGACATATTTGCTGTATATATCTCTATATATACATGAAATAAAGTTTTAAATATTACATGAGTATTAAATGACTATATACAATCTTTAGTACTAAATAGACAGTTTAAAGTAGAAAGTGAATAATTATATTAACCATAAGAACACTAGTAGTCATAAAGGAAGAAGTAGTATTATTATAAAATTTATAATGTATTTAAAAAACAGTTAATATAAAGATATTACTCAAGAATATTTAAATTAATACTATAATATCACAAATGTAATCCTAAACTGTTAATACTCTATTCATGAGTTAAAGGAGGATTATAATCAATAACCAGTTATACACTGTATCCTTTTTAAATAATTAAATAACATTTACAGATAAGAGTATACTATAACAATATTAGAACAGACTTGTTTAATCCTTAAATGAAAGGAAAAAAGAATATGTTCTTGCTTCACAACTTCAGTATTTAGAAGTCAAGTATAATGCTTAACTGAAGCCTTAACATTACATTTATGTACACATAAGACAGAGAGTCTTTTAACCCTAGTTTTTCTTATAAAATTTTAAATACAGTCGTATAATATAACGAAGAATAATGCAGGAAACAACTTCATACAGCTATGATTTGGGGTGAGGGTATAAACCATGTACTTTTATTGTATTTAAGAAAGATTGTAAATAACAAACAAATAAAATATAACCCTCATAGCTTTTTATTAAAAGAACTTACTGATAGAGTTATTTTACAGACAGATAAAATAATTGGTTAATCTAACCATAAATTTAGGGTCTAACCCTACAAGACCAGTTAATACAAATATAATAATTATGGTGTGAAAGAACAAAGTTCTTCCCTTGGTCGCACCTTAAACCCATAGAGTAAGTGGTGTAAGCATATAAAATATTTATTTCTGTATGGAGCAGTAAAACAAAGAGAATATAGGCTATAGACAAAGCAAAGGTACAGGAAAAACTTTATTTTAAACCATGTCCAAAACTCGGGTAAAAACCCTGGTCGATTCTTTAAGAATTCATTAAAGGAAACAGAATATGGAGGGTTTAACCTCTTACTCAGGTAGGCTCGTAGCCATTGTATTTCTACCTAAATATAGTTTTTCTTTTATAAAAACCCTCATACGAAGTAGAAGAATAAGTATTTACATTCTCGACCGAAGTCACATTACCCTCGCGATAGCACAGGGTCGATTTTTATTAAATACACTTCAACTTACAGTTTCAAAGTTAAAACAGAGTTGAGTTAAACTACAGAGTACATCACTCTAAGTTGAACCCTAACCAACCTAATAAACCAGCAAGGAGGAAAAGCCGTGGCAAAAAACCAGGCTTACCAGGTTTTAGCTTCTCGTCAAAGCTTGGTGCCTTTCGCGCCATAGGAGCCAAACCTGCAACAAGTAAATAGTATTAAAACCTGATTTTATTTTACTAAACTAATGCTGAACTGGAAAGATAAAATAATAACTGTAACTTACCAGCGATTGAAAGGAAGGAAGCCACGGTGTTTGAACTGACAGCCACAAACCGGCAGATGCATAAAACCCTTCCTTCGCCACCGAAAAGGGTAGAGCTGACAGAAGTAAAAGAAATCTCCCAAGATGGAAGCTCAACAACAACAAGCCGAGACTCACACTCACGCAATGACAGGGTGAAGAGTGATTTTTTGAAGAATACCCGAGACTTTGGACAAACTGATGACTGCCAGTAATAAACCACCAACACTCTCACAACGCAGAAGAGGAGATCGAAGGTTTGGAGTAGTATGTACGCCACTACTGCTCAGTGCAACAGCAAGAATGGAACCAGGAGGGTTCGCAGAATATCTAAGCCCGAAGGCAAGGAGGACAATGATAACGATTAGGGTTAAGCCATTGGTTTATACTACCAGCGCTTGGTCGAGGAGCGACCACGTAAGTGTTTTAATTTTTGCATGCGAGTGGGTCAAAGTGCAATGTGTTCACAATCATTTTGTTTCCAAACGAAATCATCAATGGAGATTCCATATAGTTGCTAACATATGATCACCTGCATTATAACATACAATTGCAATGTTAGATCAGCATATGAAATTATATATTGTAAATATTAGACTATGATAGTAACCATGCATTGTATTATTAACTTTAGTATCATGTGCATGATATAATCGTTGCATATTAGACCTCATTTATGAATGAATTCATACAATACAAACTTTGCACTATAAGTTAAATGGATAGGGGTATGACTTCAAACTATAATGGTTTATCAAATTTACAACCTTGTAACCATTACCCTAGTATCCAATCAAGTTAACATTTTAACATTTCTTTATTAAATGTTAAGTACTATTGTATAATGCTACAACTATAATAACTAATATTGTTATAACTTAGCATTGTTGGTAAATGACTAGTCGTTTTAGGACTTAAACTTGCAAAAACTCTACCATGTAAATCACTATACTGGAGTGAGATTACACCAGTTCATTGGAACTTGTCAAGCTTAATTTTCAAGAAAACTTTTAATAGTCTTGGATTCCTTGTGTTAGCAGGTAAATTTTATTGACATTCTTATTTAAGGATTTTTAAGAATAGGTAAGTGAATGTTGACTATTAATATATGATTTGTGTTATCACAAATCTTGAAAATAGTCTAACCTGAGAAATTCATAATAAGATTGATTATGATATTCTAGGGTCGATTCTAAAGAAGTACTATTTGATTTTATTCAGTCATTGATCATGAAAACAGAAATAATTTTTCTTTAGAAATGTTTAATAGAAGACTTACACCTAGCAGAAAACCCTATAACTGATGTAAGTAGGAAAAGTATATATATATTACTATTATCTAATTTCATAATCCTATGATTGTTATTATAAATCAAAACATGTCTTGAAATGTTTTTACACCTGGCGTGATGTGGTTTATCATATACATAAAATAGGATCGAACATGATAACTCAGCTTAATTACTGTACAAGATAATAAATAGTGTAGAAAAAGCTTACCTGTAAGAGCTAGATGGACTGGCTAGCATGAAATTTTACTTATACTGAATGAATTGGAATAGCATTTTATTATCTAATACATTTAAAAGATCTGTTAGCAGCGACCCGAACCTTACCTATACATCTGTAAGAGACAGAAAAACTATTGCATTAGCTTAGTAGCTAAGTAAGCCCAGTTTGTCATAGCATTTTCCCCTTGTGGTTGCAAACAGAAAAACAATCAGTAACTGACAAGAAAACTCTTTATATATTTAAGCTCAAGTAAAGATCATTCAAATACAATGCCAGTAGAATTAACTAATCAACAATTAATTACTGCATTAGTGTGTTTATATGCTAATTATAAAAGTTTTAAATTTTTCGAAATTCTGGGGTTATTACATGAGGTATCAGAGCATGGTTCAAACACTAGGCCTTGATGTGGCTCAATTACTTTCCGCATAACAGTAAAAATAATATACTAATCTGTATTTTGTTTATGTGAAAAGCAGAAAATTATATTTTTTCTGAATCTAACAGGTAGGTATGGACTGGTTAGAACAACATAGGGTTGTGTTAAACTGTTTTGATAAAACGTTTACCTGTGTAAATAATAATGAACAGCCTGTAACAGTTAAAGGAATTCCTGGGAAGACTGTGGTTAGGCAGATCTCTGCCTTACAGCTCAAAAGAGCAGTCAGGAAAGGATGCAAGGCCTATGCTGTAATCATTACAGATGAGGCAAATAATGTTGAAAAAGATAAAATAAAAATAGAGAATATTCCGGTATTAAATGAATTTATTGATGTTTTTCCGGAGGAAAATCCAGGATTACCTCCTCGGAGGGAACTGGATTTTTCAATTGAGCTGGTACCAAGTGCTGTACCTAGCTCAAAGGCTCCATACCGTATGAATATTCTGGAACTTAACGAATTAAAATCCCAGTTAAAGGAATTAATTGATAAGAAATATATTAGACCTAGTGCTTCCCCTTGGGGAGCACCAGTAATTTTTGTTAAAAAGAAAGACGGTACTATGCGAATCTGCATAGATTACCGTCAGCTCAATAAAATGACAATTAAAAACAGGTATCCATTGCCCCGCATAGACGATCTGTTTGATCAGCTGCGCGGAGCTACGGTGTTCTCTAAGATAGACCTGAGATCAAGCTATCATCAAGTAAGAATTAAAGAAGAAGACATATTTAAGACAGCTTTCAGAACTAGGTATGGACATTACGAATTTGTCGTAATGCCCTTCGGGCTTACTAATGCCACAGCCGTCTTTATGTGTCTAATGAACAACATAATGCATAAATATTTAGACAAGTTTGTTGTCGTATTCATCGATGACATCTTGATCTACTCTAAAAATGAAGAGGAGCTTAAAGAGCATTTGCGGATAGTTTTACAAGAACTGCGAGAGTAACAGCTCTTCGCGAAGTTCAGTAAGTGTGATTTCTTCAGAGATGAAATCCAGTACTTAGGTCACGTAGTGACTAAGGAAGGGATCTCTGTGGATCCTGAAAAGATCAGGGCAATTGAAGAATGGCCAGTACCAAAAGACGTAACAGATGTTAGGTCTTTCATGGGGATCACTGGTTATTACCGGAGATTCATAGAAGGTTTTTCTAAGATAGCCAACCTAATCAATTCTTTACAAAAGAAAGGCAAGAAGTTCGATTGGAACGTAAAATGCGAAGAAAGCTTTAAGAAACTAAAAACTTTATTAACAACTGCGCCAATTTTAAGAATAGCGAATCCCAATAAGGATTTCGTGGTTTGCAGAAATGCTTGTAATGACGGTCTAGGCGGAGTACTGACTCAGGATGGGCATGTCATTGCCTATGAGTCTAGGAAGCTAAAGATCCATGAAAAGAATTATGCCACTTATGATTTAGAGTTGGCTGCTTTTATTCATGCCTTAAAAATGTGGCGACACCACTTAATAGGCAGAAAGTTTACTTTAATGACTGATAATAAGGGTTTAAAATACCTTTTAGATCAGCCTAACTTGAATGCAAGGCAAGCCAGATGGCTAGCCTTCCTAAGTGAATACGATTTCGAAATTCAACACATAAAAGGGAAAGAAAATAAAGTAGTTGATGCTTTGAGCAGAAATGCAAAACTGAATTTTACAACAGCAATCAGTACTTATAATTCTGATTTGAATGACCAGCTAACTGAAGGTATAAAATTGGATGAAATTTATCAAAAGATACAAGCTATAGCTAAGGAAAAACCCACAGAAAGTTTAATTAAGGGTAATAGTTTAAATAAAGATGGATTTTTACTGTTTAAGGACAGAATGTATGTGCCAAATGTGTCTAAAGTTAAATTGCTGATTCTGGATGAAGTGCATAAAACCCCTTATTCAAGACATCCAGGTTATCAGAAAACCGTCACCATGTTGAGAAAAGATTATTTCTGGCCTAACATGAAATCTGAAACAGCTGAGTATATAGCTAGATGTTTGGACTGTCAACAAGTAAAGACAGAACATCAACATCCAGCTGGGTTGTTGCAACCCTTGCCTATTCCTAGCTGGAAGTGGGAAATAATCAGCTTAGATTTCATTACTGGAGTACCCAGGAATCAAAATCAAAATGATTCAATTATGGTGGTAGTGGATAAATTAAGTAAAGCAGCACATTTTATTCCTGATAAACCCACTTTTAAGGCTGCAAATATAGCAGACATTTTCTTAAAACAGATTTTTCGGCTACATGGTGTGCCGAAGGTTATTATTTCAGACAGGGATCCTAAATTCATTGGGAATTTTTGGAAATCCCTGTTCAAAGGATTAAACACCACTCTGAATTTCAGCACCTCTTTCCATCCTCATACGGACGGACAGACCGAAAGAGTTAATCAAGTGTTGGAAGATCTGTTAAGAATGTATGTTAAGGATCAGCCTGGTAAGTGGGAGGATTACTTGCATTTAGCAGAATTTGCATACAATAACAATTACCAATCATCAGCTAAGTTCAACCCTTTTGAAATACTGTATGGGCGTAAATGTAACACTCCTATTTCCTGGAATAATCCAGTAGATAGATTAGTGTTGGGGCCTGAACTACTAAAAGAAATGGAACAGATTGTAAAATAGGTGCAGGAGAACTTGAAGGTTGCCCAGGATCGGCAAAAGAGTCAAGCAAATCTGAAAAGAACTCCTAAAGAGTTCCAGGTGGGTGAGCATGTGTTCATAAAGGTAAGACCAAAGAAGAGCTCCCTAAGGTTGGGGAGTTGTGCAAAATTAGCGTCACGTTACTGTGGTCCGTTTGAAATTTTATCTAGAGTTGGTCAAGTAGCATATCAGCTAGTGTTACCACCTAATTTAAAAGTGCACAATGTTTTTCATATTTCTGTTCTGAAAAAAATATGTACATGATACTACTCATGTGATTGACTGGAACGTTGTACAGGTAGAACCAGAAGGGTAAGTTCTGGTGGAACCGGATTGTATCCTCGGGAGGAGGGAGATTACTCTGCGGAGCCGCACAATTGGACAACTGAAGGTGTAATGGAAGCACCTTAGTCCTGAAGAGGCTACTTGGGAACTGGAAAGTAAGATGCGGGAAGCATACCCGAATCTGTTCCAGGAAGTTCCTGAAGAAGAAGAATAAGTAACATCAAGGACGATATTACATTTTAAGGGGGTGTGTATGTCACATACCCCAATTTTGTAAAATTATGTAATTTGTTTTATTTTATTTCTGAGACATTATGTTAAACTTAATCCTA
>LPNX010697916.1:224855-252355 GCA_001517045.1 Pseudotsuga menziesii
GGGAGAACTGACTGATAGTTCTAAGTTATTACTGAGTTGAAGACTGGTAATTGATTTGCTGCACCTAGTTCCATCCAGGGAGACCAGAGCAAGCTCGGGGGTCCTGAGAAGTCGTTGTCTGAGCGCTCTCCGGGAGTTGGTAGGGAGGAACAGCCTCCCATTGTTGTTGTTGTCCATAGCTTAAACAGGTTCTGTTATTCATTTCCTTATGTTTTTCAGAGTTTGAATGGAGAAATGACATGTTCATTTATATGTTTGAGTAATTAGTTATTTCAGTAAATTTAGTATCTCAGGATACTAGTAGATAAACCTGTTAGTAATCACTGTGTTTTTCCACATCTGGTATCACCAGACCGTACTCTAGCACAGTGTCTCAGTGTTGAGAAGTAGTATTCTCCCGAACTGAGTTCCCTTCTTTACTTGCAGCTTTTACAAATGTCTTTCTATTTAAATTCATGAGTTATCTTTTTACAGCTTTGAAACTATTATAGTATTGCAACTTGGTTTTATGTAAATACTAGTTGTGAAAATGAAAAGATACACTGAGTATATCTGCAATTTAAGTTACAATAGTTATCTATAAGTTTAATAGAATTTAACTCTTTCTTGAAAGTTAAAAATAAAAACAAAAATAATACTAGCAATAGAATATAGTAACTTATCTGAATGATATTACAGTTAAAACCTATTGGTATTAGTTTGAAAAGTAGTTTAAAATGCATTTATTTATTTACTGTATAATATTTAAGTATATTGTCATCTAATTCTAATATTTCGTATATTGTAAATAGACATATTTGTTGTATATATCTCTATATATACATGAAATAAAGTTTTAAATATTGCATGAGTATTAAATGACTATATACAATCTTTAGTACTAAATAGATAGTTTAAAGTAGACAGTGAATAATTATATTAACCATAAGAACACTAGTAGTCATAAGGGAAGAAGTAGTATTATTATAAAATTTATAATGTATTTAAAAAACAGTTAATATAAAGATATTACTCAAGAATATTTAAATTAATACTATAATATCACAAATGTAATCCTAAACTGTTAATACTCTATTCATGAGTTAAAGGAGGATTATAATCAATAACCAGTTATACACTGTATCCTTTTTAAATAATTAAATAACATTTACAGATAAGAGTATACTATAACAATATTAGAACAGACTTGTTTAATCCTTAAATGAAAGGAAAAAAGAATATGTTCTTGCTTCACAGCTTCAGTATTTAGAAGTCAAGTATAATGCTTAACTGAAGCCTTAACATTACATTTATGTACACATAAGACAGAGAGTCTTTTAACCTTAGTTTTTCTTATAAAATTTTAAATACAGTCGTATAATATAACGAAGAATAATGCAGGAAACAACTTCATACAGCTTTGATTTGGGGTGAGGGTATAAACCATGTACTTTTATTGTATTTAAGAAAGATTGTAAATAACAAACAAATAAAATATAACCCTCACAGCTTTTTATTAAAAGAACTTACTGACAGAGTTATTTTACAGACAGATAAAATAATTGGTTAATCTAACCATAAATTTAGGGTTGAACCCTACAAGACCAGTTAATACAAATATAATAATTATGGTGTGAAAGAACAAAGTTCTTCCCTTGGTCGCACCTTAAACCCACATAGTAAGTGGTGCAAGCATATAAAATATTTATTTCTGTATGGAGCAGTAAAACAAAGAGAATATAGGCTATAGACAAAGCAAAGGTACATGAAAAACTTTATTTTAAACCATGTCCAAAACTCGGGTAAAAACCCTGGTCGATTCTTTAAGAATTCATTAAAGGAAACAGAATATGGAGGGTTTAACCTCTTACTCAGGTAGGCTCGTAACCATTGTCTTTCTACCTAAATACAGTTTTTCTTTTATAAAAACCCTCGTACGAAGTAGAAGAATAAGTATTTACATTCTCGACCGAAGTCACATTACCCTCGCGATAGCACAGGGTCGATTTTTATTAAATACACTTCAACTTACAGTTTTGTTGTTCCCCTACCCAACAGCCTTTTAAAAAATATTATCTCATCAAATAAAATTATATTTTGTTTTTGATGAAATGTTTGAGTTTCATATAACAAAACTAAAGAATTGACAGTTACTGAAATGGTGACCTTCCAGCAGCTACTGAAACATGAAATTCAATGTTTTTAAAAGAAACCTTTGCGAACTATGGATTAGCTAACAAAATCACTACTTTGAAATTATTATTTCAAAGTGAATTTGCATTAAAAATCAAGGGATAAGTGTTAATAATTTCTTATAAACTAATTTTTGAAATCTTATCCGAATATTTATAATTTGATTTTCATTATGTGATTATGTTATCATAAATATTGATAAGGTTTAAGGTTGGGCGTCTGATCAAAGTTCATTCGAATTATATTTTCAAGGCTTTTTGTTCAATCTAAGAATTACGCATAACATAACGTTATTATTTCATCTTGATCTTTATGATGGTCCTCATATGTTATTTTTATTATTGCATGTAAAGGTCAAAGATAATGCTATGGGTTATGGGATTTGTTTTTCATATTTTAAAGGAAGAAAACAGCCTTATAATGAAGAAGTTACATATTTGAAACAGAACGGCGATTGGGGCTTGGATTATTTTAACCTAAGTCTGTCACGACATGAAATTGCAATATCAAAATGCTTCATTCCGATTTCAAAGCAGATCATTCCATTTGTCACAAAAGATGAATATCATCAAGACTTTGACGTGCGATAACTGAAAGGAAAATTTTAATTCTTGATTTGTTTTACCTTCCGAACAACCTCACATTTAGCATAACGTAATAATGATTTTTATAAATAAACTTGATGCATTTTTATGATTGGTTTAAAGGGGACAATTGATGCGTAAATGTTTATCCTTTCATATTTTCTTTTGTGAACAGGTAGCAAGAGAAGCCAACTCAGCGGTTTCCATAAAAGATGATATTTACTCTGCGATTTCAAGTTGAAAATGAATTCTGCATAAGCTAGGTTATTTACCAAAGCAGTGAATATGAAACACATAGTCGCTTCTGATTTTGTTGCTTGAGAAAGAGTTGCCAGAACGTAAAAGAATATGAAATCAGTTGAAGAAGATTTGGTGCCTGAGACCATGGATTTGAACAAATTTCATGAAAACGATAGAAAGGGAGATTATTTCTATTTTCTGAATTCTATTCTTTTATTATTTTTACAAGTCTTTTCTCTTTTTATGTGAGCGATTGGATTATTTTTATAAAATAAGGAGCATATATTTATGATATCTTTTGAAGTTCAGGTTTACGCATGATCTCATGCCATATGCCATATATTATGCAATACTGATTCTTTGGTTTTGATTTAGTTTGCTGTGATGATAATCTCTAATAAAATCAGGAGCAACAGTTTAATTTTCATAGAAATTGCCGGACGTAAAATTTCATTTTTAGTCAATTATTAAAATCGCGTTCTCAACTGACAGGCGATTTTGCGAGCCATATTGTGAACAAATGGAGGCGGATCTTAAAAATCTGGCACATGGGTTTTCTTCAGAACAGACCCATTTAGTTTTACTTAGGGGGATTTCGCCAGAAAGTGAGGGATTTTGAGAGATTTTTGGGGCTCTCTGAACCCGATTTTTACAGTTGCGGCCGGCAGGGGAGCGGTTCTTTCCAGGAATTTGCCAGTGCAAATATTAAATTGGATTTTCTTATGATCTCTGTCTATTTAAACCTGGGAAAATTGATTGAAGGGGGAGGAGGAGGAGCTCTACAGACACGAGTGTCAGTGAGGAGCTCTGTTTTGAAGAATTATTTCTTTAAGAGGATCTTCATGCCTGATTGCTGAAAGAATAGGGAGTGATAAAAAGTGACAGGAGAGGCTGGAGCTGAGAGATTTTTCTTTCAGATCTGATTGTTGCTGTCAGGATAATTTTGGGATGGATCAACAGCAGTGAAGAATTTCTTTTTCATTGTTTGAAGAACAGACCAAGAGCTGGAGCTGAGGGGTCGATAATTAATGAAAGGGCACCACAAGATTGGTTTGATTTGTTTGTTACTTCAGATAACTACTTGTCTGCAGCCACGACATTGTTAACTGGTGATATTATCAATATATGTGTTCAGTTTTTATACTTGGCATATGTTTGTGATGTCCATTTGTCTTGTGATGTCTTTTTACTTTAGTCATGTTTGCTGAAATTCTTTAAAGAATTTTACAGATATGTTTCTATTATATGATTATCGATATTGCATGTTTTCAATTTCTGCTGATATGTCATGTTATATGGTTAATGATCTAATCATTGTTTATATAATGTGTAGTGATTATTGCATGATTTTGGTTAAAGTTTAAATTTCTTTGAATGTAATCAAGTGTATTCATGCAGTATTTTATTAGCATAAATTGATTACAGGTTAAATTTTTATTGCTCCTTATTGGAATAGAAATGTTTAAAACAGATTAACAGTTGTTTCTTGTAAATTATTTTATAATACAGCCATTGAATCAGATATTTATATCCATATTACATTCAGGTTATTTTCTGATTCATGTAATTAATGTATATTTGTGAATAGTGCAAATTTGTAATACATTTTACATGTTAATATTTGATTAAATTTTAATTATAAGTTAAGTGAATGGAATAGATTTACTTTATAGGTTAATTTAATTATATTACTAATTTATTAGTAAGCAGATTAACTAGTTAATTTGTACATTCATTAACTAGTTTAATTTGTACATTTGTAGGTATTTATTAGATTTAATTAACCAAAGTAATAGCTTTAGTTTTTAGACTTAGTTTAGTTAGACTTTCAGGCTAACAGAGCCTTTAAACCTGTTGGGAACGATTATCCCAAACAGCTTGGAGCCTGTTTTAAGGATCCCGGTCTGGGTCGTTTTCCCCCGTTGCGGGCTTCGTCAAATACGCCCGTCAACAAGTTTCAAAGTTAAAACAGAGTTGAGTTAAACTACAGAGTACATCACTCTAAGTTGAACCCTAACCAACCTAATAAACCAGCAAGGAGGAAAAGCCGTGGCGAAAAACCAGGCTTACCAGGTTTTAGCTTCTCGTCAAAGCTTGGTGCCTTTCGCGCCATAGGAGCCAAACCTGCAACAAGTAAATAGTATTAAAACCTGATTTTATTTTACTAAACTAATGCTGAACTGGAAAGATAAAATAATAATTGTAACTTACCAGCGATTGAAAGGAAGGCAGCCACGGTGTTTGAACTGACAGCCACAAACCGGCAGATGCATAAAACCCTTCCTTCGCCACCGAAAAGGGTAGAGCTGACAGAAGTAAAAGAAATCTCCCAAGATGGAAGCTCAACAACAACAAGCCGAGACTCACACTCACGCAATGACAAGGTGAAGAGTGATTTTTCAAAGAATACCCGAGACTTTGGACAAACTGATGACTGCCAGTAATAAACCACCAACACTCTCACAACGCAGAAGAGGAGCTCGAAGGTTTGGAGCAGTATGTATGCCACTACTGCTCAGTGCAACAGCAAGAATGGAACCAGGAGGGTTCGTAGAATATCCAAGCCCGAAGGCAAGGAGGACAATGATAACGATTAGGGTTAAGCCATTGGTTTATACTACCAGTGCTTGGTCAAGGAGCGACCACGTAAGTGTTTTAATTTTTGCATGCGAGTGGGTCAAAGTGCAATGTGTTCACAATCATTTTGTTTCCAAACGAAATCATCAATGGAGATTCCATATAGTTGCTAACATATGATCACCTGCATTATAACATACAATTGCAATGTTAGATCAGCATATGAAATTATATATTGTAAATATTAGACTATGATAGTAACCATGCATTGTATTATTAACTTTAGTATCATGTGCATGATATAATCGTTGCATATTAGACCTCATTTATGAATGAATTCATACAATACAAACTTTGCACTATAAGTTAAATGGATAGGGGTATGACTTCAAACTATAATGGTTTATCAAATTTACAACCTTGTAACCATTACCCTAGTATCCAATCAAGTTAACATTTTAACATTTCTTTATTAAATGTTAAGTACTATTGTATAATGCTACAACTATAATAACTAATATTGTTATAACTTAGCATTGTTGGTAAATGACTAGTCGTTTTAGGACTTAAACTTGCAAAAACTCTACCATGTAAATCACTATACTGGAGTGAGATTACACCAGTTCATTGGAACTTGTCAAGCTTAATTTTCAAGAAAACTTTTAATAGTCTTGGATTCCTTGTGTTAGCAGGTAAATTTTATTGACATTCTTATTTAAGGATTTTTAAGAATAGGTAAGTGAATGTTGACTATTAATATATGATTTGTGTTATCACAAATCTTGAAAATAGTCTAACCTGAGAAATTCATAATAAGATTGATTATGATATTCTAGGGTCGATTCTAAAGAAGTACTCTTTGATTTTATTCAGTCATTGATCATGAAAACAGAAATAATTTTCCTTTAGAAATGTTTAATAGAAGACTTACACCTAGCAGAAGACCCTATAACTGATGTAAGTAGGAAAAGTATATATATATTACTATTATCTAATTTCAGAATATTATGATTGTTATTATAAATCAAAACATGTCTTGAAATGTTTTTACACCTGGCGTGATGTGGTTTATCATATACATAAAATAGGATCGAACATGATAACTCAGCTTAATTACTGTACAAGATAATAAATAGTGTAGAAAAAGCTTACCTGTAAGAGCTGGATGGACTAGCTAGCATGAAATTTTACTTATATTGAATGAATTGGAACAGCATTTTATTATCTAATACATTTAAAAGATCTGTTAGCAGCGACCCAAACCTTACCTGTACATCTGTAAGAGACAGAAAAACTGTTGCATTAGCTTAGTAGCTAAGTAAGCCCAGTTTGTCATAGCATTTTCCCCTTGTGGTTGCAAACAGAAAAACAATCAGTGACTGACAAGAAAACTCTTTATATATTTAAGCTCAAGTAAAGATCATTCAAATACAATGCCAGTAGAATTAACTAATCAACAATTAATTACTGCATTAGTGTGTTTCTATGCTAATTATAAAAGTTTTAAATTTTTCGAAATTTTGGGGTTATTACAATTTGCATGTAGCTAACCACCACCATTGTTGATGATCTTCCAAGCGAACCTAGAAAGTATTATAAACCTTCATGACTACATTCCTCCCACCACCCTACCCTCATTATTTCTAGTCCATATTAGAGTGTATTTCTCATTTGAAAGTGAATTATGGATCTGATGCAATTCTTCCAACCAATGGTTCCATTCCTCAAACCATCTATTGCTTAATTCCAATGTGGACACTGAATGCCAAGATTGGTGCAAAATCTTATCATCCACCACATCACACACATATATTTAAATCCATGATCATTTAAATGTTTAATCAATGCAGGAGATATTTTGCAATGCTCACCGCATCCCATTATACCGTACACACCAATTAAAAACTTCGAGCTAGAACCCAATTTCCAAGCAAGTAAACCATTGATAATCGGGAAATCCAATGTGATGGGTTTCCAAGACAGGGAAACACCTTTTAAAATTTTTATTGGGTTTCTCATCCATTCAAGAAAATTTCCACCATTTAGATATAAATTTCATGTTAGAATTTTTTTCCATTTTCCTACATTAGTAATGAGATTCCAAGCCAACTTGGCTACAAGTGACCTACCAAAACTAAATAACTCTTCAAAACCCAACCATCGACTTCTTTGGGTTTATCAATTGAGCTCCATGTAGTCCAATGAATACCAATCCCTACATTTCCTCTCCACAAGAAATTATAGAAAATATTTCTCAATTGGTTCAGGACCCTTTTTGGTAGTTGAGTTATGATCATCCAGTACACAAGAATGACATTCAACACTGCATGAATCAATATAACTTTACCTCCTCTAGATAAAAAGCGATTACACCAAAATTTGATACAGAATTCAACTTTGGTAATCAACCAAGAACAATCATTCTTATAGTAGTTCTTAGTATTCAAATGTAAGTATAGATACTTGAAACTAGTAGATAATGCAAACCGATCCATAGGGAAGATATCTTGAAAATATTGTAATGATTGATCTTCAATAGCATTATGAAAGAAAGATGATTTATCATAATTAATTATGGTACCTGTCGTGGTGTTGAAACTTTGTATATTTATTTAATTGTTGTATATTCCTCAATAGAATCACTAAGATACAATAAAACATTGTCAACAAAAAGGATGTGTGTTATACTTACCTCCAAACCAAAATGTATGCCTTGTATTATGTCATTAGATTTTCCCACTTGAAAATATTTCCTCAATACCTCCATTACTAACTAGAACATGTACAAAGACATAGGAAAACCCTACCACAATATCCTTGTAGGTATGAAAAACTTTGAAGTCACTCCATTTATGACTAAAGAAAAATTTACAGTAGTCATACACATCCAAATCGAGCTAACCATTTTTAACGAGAAACCAATTTGGATGAGGACAAGTTTGATATATAACCAACAAGTCTAATCGTATGCCTTAGAAATATCAATTTTGATCACCTTAGCAACCAAATATTTACTCTTTATAGTGTGAAGACATTCATGATTTGTACCCACTGCAAAGTGTATTTATCTCCCATCTAAGAACTCAAATTGTTCTGGAGAAATATTGTTTGAGAGAAAAGGTCATCATATAGTTGAGATAAAAATGGGCAACTTGTTCCTATGAGAAGGAGTTGATTATCACCAATATAAGAAATATAAGATTAGTAGAATCATATTCAAAATAATAGTGATAAAGGTATGGAGTTTTGTGTTTGTTATCAAAATATGGATTATCCAAGTCGTAGTGTATTTTAATATTCCCTAAGGTATTTTGAGTGTAGTTATGTAATGCATTTATTTATTCATAATAATTTTTTAGGCTTATTTATTTATTTTCTTATTATTTTTATAAGCAAGTTGTTAAAGTTGTTATAAAAGATATGGTCAAATTCAACCATTCTTAGTTTTGTAAACCTTTGTTGCGCCAAGAGGTGCTTTCTACAGCTCAAATGGGGGAGATGTATCCAGTCTACAATATAAAAAAATTTATAACATATCAACTTATAATTAAAAAAATAAAAATAAAAAAAAATAGTATACTAGTATAAATATACAACCATATTAGGGAAATACTCACAATCTTACAAATGAGTAGTAAAATATTAGAAGTAAAATTCAATTGACTTGAGTAGTAAAAAGAAAAATTATAAAACCAAAAACATATAAAATTTAATCTTAAAACACATTTATGTAATTATAAATCAAATTACAATTTAAAATTTCATTGACATAGAATATTACAACCATATTTATAAGGTTCTTTAAATGAAAATACAACTAGCAAGAAACCATGGACCACTAAAACCATGTGCCTTAAACCACTTACATCCTTGCTCATTCCCAAGACAAGGTTAACCTCTAGATTTTAAAATTTTATATGGAATATCTTCCTCATTAATTACTCTTAATATTCTGTATTAGTTTTAAAGAAAGACAGGTAAAGCAATTTCTGGAAAACTAATTGATTATATGATTATTAATGTTGTTTAGCTCATTCTTCTATTGATATTTACCTTATTTTGAAATTATTTAAGCAAGTTGGCCATTTCCCTCCCAAGTAAGAATGCTTATTGGAAGTTTTTGTAAATTAAAAAGGATTTGCATCTCAAGAGAACTTGATCCCTCTTGGCGCTTGGTAGAGCCATAGTTAAGATGGATCTACTGGTAAATAACAATTATAAATAAATTTATAAATATGTACATTTCATCAAGCCTCTTTTTTTTTTGTTACTGTACTGTTTGGCTTATCAATGCAATCTTCTTCGCTATATCAATTGGTATCAAAACAATTGATGTTTATACCACTTGAATTATTATTGCTATGCTATTTTTGTTTTGGATAATAATGATCCATCCCCTTTTCTCTTTGACTTCTATAACCCTAATAGGGATCCACTCCTTCTTGTATTTGAATTCAACAACTTAATAGAGATATTCCCCTTCTCTATCCGATTTTCATAGCCTAAAGAATCCAATCCCTCTTCTCATTGTATTACATATCCTAAGAAGGACTTGTTCAATTTTTTATTTGACTTCCATTTAATCTCTCAAAGGTATTCACTCACTCATCATTTAGGGTTGTGTCTCCCCAAAAAATAACATAGTGCAGGTTATGATCTAAAGAAACATGTTTTTTTTTGTTCCCTCTGATATTTTCTACTATATTATTATTTGGAGATTTGATTAAAAAGAAAAAATGAAAAACAACAAGATAAGCCCTTATTGCTTTCATGCATGTAGGTTTTCTCCATATGTTATATTTTTACAACATTTCATATCCTTCCTTTTTATTCTTGTTAATCATCTTCATAGATTCCAAATTTTCAATCTTAGTGCCTCGCTCATTCTTGGATAGGACCCTTCTCATTCTTTAGCTTCATCTTATAGTTATTTTCTTCATTTCCATAATTTTCTAAAAACCCTAAAATCCACTCCAAAATTCTTTGACCCAAAGTATACTTCATCACCATTTCCTTCATACATTTCTCTTAATTCACATCCATCCATATAGGTAATCTATGTTCTTCATCTCCATCATTCCAACCACAATCGAAAAATGCATAATGTTATGGAGTAATCATCATTTCACGTGATTGATGGAAATAGAAAAATATACACTTAAAAGGAATATATGCATGAATGTGTATTTTCGGAGGTGACTTCGCTTCTTTCCTCATGGCTTCCACTTAAGCAATACTGTTGTCACTTGCAGGTTCACTTTCATTTCTACTCCCTATAGCACCATTGGGCTATTATCCTTGATTATCCTGTCTCTTTTATTTTCAAAATGATTTATGTATCCCACAAAGATGCCTGACATATTGATTTTATATTTAGGGATCATTTTCATCCCTGTGCTAAGTGGGTGATATAATTCGTACACAAAAATAAATGAAAAAAAGAAGAAAATGATGGTCCATGCATAACTATGACATTTTCCCAAGGTCATTGAAGTATATACAAGGTTGTATAGAGAATTTTCCTATTGGTGTCCCTTTAGGTGCTTTCAAGGATGGTTTGGTTAATACTTGGAGAACATTTATGATTTTTGTTTTGAAAAGGGATAAAAAATTCCAGCTTCATCAAGATTTGTTAATTCTTTTATTGATTAAAACCCTTATGTCAGCCATCCTAAGCCATGTAAACAAGGTCAATAAATTTTCTAAAAAGGTGTTTAAAGTGGAGTTGTGTTTGCTTCAAAAGATTAAGTTTTAAACATCCTGGGAATGAGAAAGGTTGGTAGTTTTCTTGGTATTATGTATGCGTAAACTAACAAATTATTCAGAAGGACAGTCAAATTTAGGAACCAACATTTAAGGGTTATACTCTTTGCGTTGTAGGCATGATTGGGAAACCTCTCCAACTATTGATTCAAAAGTCTCCTTTGATTTCAATTTTGTACCTTTATGATATTTCATATGTGAAGGGAGATTTTGCAACTCTCAACCACTTCATCACTCCCACACATGACTAAGTGACCTAAATTGACAAATAGTTTGAAACAAGATATGGCGGTCATCCTTGTATAAGCTTATAAGTAATCTATGGAGGAGTTCCAACGAGATGACCTAGATTTTGTTAAGAAACCACTTGTACATCATCAACAATTCCAGTGGTGCCAACATAGAGAACTCATCACCATATAAGTTTTTGATATTGTTATGGTCCAAATAGCCCAAATAACATAAAAGTGGAAAGAATAAATATTTTCATGCCTTCAGAATGATAAAAATAAATGAATAATAACAACAATTCAAGGGGGGGACACACTTTACACCTTATATTTACAAATAACACATGATGATACATAAAACTAGATCACTTTCTTGTATATAGGAGAAAAATGTTATAGTTATAAATAATGAGTAGACCAATAATGCCATCAATAATATAATAATAGATATGTAATGGAACAATCCTAGACATTGAGCATACCTGCTCCCTTGAAATAAGCATTGACCTCAATGATTGATTCGTTGTGGATGATTCTATGTGAATAACTTATCCTCCCAAATTGCATATTCTATTAGCAGTTTCTTCCAGTTGATGAGGAATTACATATTTTCTCTTTAAAAATTTTCTTCCACTTGGTAGGCTCATTTGTTGTTGTTTATGTTACAAAGACAATATTTTTTCTCCCCATGATAATGTTATTTTTTTAAGAACTTAAACTCAAATTCGACCAAAATTGAGACTTATATATTCTACTATGATTCCTCTTTCCAATCCTTTTTCAATCACCACAAAATAACTTAACAATCAAAAGTTATGACAATCTTACATTGACACTCTTTGTAAATCCTTGATATGGGATCCACTATGCTAGTTGACCTTGAACCTATTATAGTTTATCCAATTCTAATATATTATATCACTAAATATTATATAAGATGTAATCTCGTGCATCCTCTTTAGGCTCCCTTTAATCCTTTGCAAATTGGATGTTTCAATAGAAAATTATGTTGGAATCACCAAAACCTTTTTTCCCCTTATCTACGACCCATCACTCTATACTTACTAGCCTTAAATATATTAAATGTTTACTTCTAATAGCCTAATATATATGTTATCCAATGGCATCAATAGTAATTTATTTATACCACCAAATATCTGAATATGATCTTTTTGGTAGAACTTGTACTTTAATAAACGTCTTGGAACTAAGAAGAAACCCTAATTTATAGTGCGCCAACTAAATTTGAAATTTTTATATATACATATAGATGTTTCTTCTTTCCAAGCACACAATATATATTTGTTCTTTCCAACCAGACAAGTGGCACTCAATTTGTACATAATTTTATTTCAATATTAACATTTTATTGAAACCACTTGTTTAAGACTAGTTTGAGGACCATAGAAAAACCCTAACTTGTGCATAAATCTCCAA
This sequence comes from Pseudotsuga menziesii, assembly GCA_001517045.1. Classification (NCBI taxonomy): domain Eukaryota; kingdom Viridiplantae; phylum Streptophyta; class Pinopsida; order Pinales; family Pinaceae; genus Pseudotsuga; species Pseudotsuga menziesii. The sequence continues at coordinate 237,859 of LPNX010697916.1, forward strand.
AATTTCCACACAATCCTAATTACCCAAAATTATTAGAGTGAAAATGGTAAGATGACTCATTTTAAAGAGCCAAACCAATATCATTCACTATGCTACCTAATGTTATGGTCCAAATAACCAAAATTACATAAAAATAGAAAGAATAAGTAACGTCATGAAATGATAATGATAACATGTGAATGAATAATGTTGCACTTCAAAGGGGACAATCTTCTTTACACCTTATGTTAAAACATTTACTCCATCTTTTTCCATAATTTTATGGAGATATTGAAACCCTAAACTCTATGTCTATATAAAATTAACAATAATGCAATTAAAAATACTACTCATTAAATTAAATTTAATGAAATATATATATATATAAAGAGGGTATTCTCTACTTATAAAATAATAAATATAACATAATTGCTGCTATATAATAGCATTCCTTATTTCACATATCAAAGTTCGTTACAGAACTTCGTAGAGTCATAGAATCCAATTCACTAACAAGAATGTAACTATCTAATTACGCAACAAAATTCTTTGTGGAAAGTTGAGATGGGTATTGACCATACACGTTGAAGTGAACCCTAGTCCCCGTGAGGAAACTATGGAGATAAACGTACTCCCTTACATCATTTTCAAAAAGGTCTATTGACCACTTTTTTTAAAAGGTTTATTATAAGTCACATGGTTTACAGAAACATATTTGTATTTTAATATTGAAAATTTATTAAAATAATTCAAAAATAGTTAATATAGGTTTATTATGGTAGTCCAAGGTTTAAATCTCATCATGGCGTGAGTTGATTTTCAATGTTCTAGATGTTTTTGTCTTTGATATTTGAGTTGTTAAACATGTTTCACCACCCAATTTCCCAAGACGTTGGATCACGTGTATCGAATGAGAGTCAAAAACAAACAACAACCCAAGTTGTATATAATAAGAAAAGAATCGGGTCTTGAATTAATTTGACAACTAAAAGTGGTGTAAAAATCTGCTTATTTGCTTTGTTCAGCATAGGCGCTAATGTCAACTAATGTTCTTATAAGCTACGTGTCTCTATTATTTCGGCCCTAGATTTATACATTGGGCTCTCTCAATAATTTAAATGTATGTGATAATTGTATGTTGGAAATTCAAAGGTTTATAATTTACGTGAGTGTATTAAAAGTCAAGGTTTTTGGGTAAGAATATTAACAATATTAGAGTCACATTTAGTGTGTAAATACATACCATAAATTTAAAATGTGTTTATAACTTTCAAAATGTTTTGAACATTTGTGTCAATACTCATTGATTATTATAACTGAAAAAATAAAAAATAAAAAATAAAAGAGTGAAACTGGTTTAGAATAAGAAGTAAAAACAAGTTTTTTATTTTTATTTTTATTTTAGTTTTATCGAGTTTAAATTTCACTCTTTTAGATTTATTCATCACGAATTATTTTCCAAGAATTCGATTTAAAAATTTTGGAGTATTTGTGTCTTGCCTTTCAACCACCCTTATCACCGTGGGAGTATAGTTTGAATACCTATACACATTTGAAAGAAAATGCATAATGTGTAGATTTGGTCAACAATCCATCATTAGAATAAGTAATGATTTGCTTGTATTTATTTGTATAAGATGACGTCCGTGGACATTATGTATGTAAATATATTTCATACTCCATGAGTTTAAGAGACGGGTCCTCTTGGCATGCCAAAGTGGTGTAATAATGTGAAATACGATGTTCCAAACATAATTCATCATTACTTGTAGATGTTAAGAAAATACTAAAATGAAAAAAAAATTATAACATAAAAATGTTTTACAATAAGAACGTTTTATAATTAAAGCGTTCTATAATAAAGAAGACAATATTTATTAGATATGTTGAACATTATTTATTTATGTATGAAATACTTTGGGCTGGGCTCACTGCTGGCTGGTTCTTGAAAGCCATCATTTGCCCATACATAGGGAAGGGTCAATTTGAATATCGTTCCGGGCTTACTAATAAATAAGGGGGTGCCTTTACTGTTAGATTTACCCATAAGTCACAAAATTTAAATCAATATCATCATTACTTGTAGATGTTAAGAAAATACTAAAATGAAAAAAAATTATAATATGAAAATGTTTTACCATAAGAGCGTTTTATAATTAAAGCGTTCTATAATAAAGAAGACAATATTTATTAGATATGTTGAACAATAGTTATTTATGTCATCATGGATAACAACTACAATAATGTAGATAAAGATTATTTATATAATATTTTATCTTTTAATAGTTGGATTACAACTGTTAGAATTATATAACTGGATAGTTGTTTGAAAAAAAACATAAAAACATTTTCTTAAGCAAAACGCGAGTAAACAAAAGAAAACAAAAATGGGTTTTGATAATGAATCCTACTAAGGTGTCCATGCACAAACTCTCATAAGTAGGTAAACTTAGAAGACTTGTAGGAAAAAACTCTTCCTCGAAAAAGTGAAAACAACATAAAATTGTATGAAGGAAGGAAGAATGAAGATGGCCCCCCAAGGACAACCTCCTTAACCCCAAGCATTGATCACAAGTATAGAAAACATTGTGATGCCAAAGGTTTAATCAAGATGTTTGCAAATTTCTCTTATGTAGGAAAACACTTCATGTTGAGAACAACATCATGGATCAATTGTCAAATGGAGTTCATGTGAATAATTTTGTGTTTTATCATTTGATGCTCCACTACATCGCATGAAATGTGTATGGCACTTTGATCACACCAAAGAGTAGTGGGATGATCTTGTTGAATTCCTAACTCCATCATTATTGTTCAAGCAAAAGGACCTCTTGACTAGCAAAAACTACAACATGATACTCAACTTATGTAGAAGATAATACAGACACTAATTGACTTTTACAAGACTACATAAGAGGAGCAAACCTAAGGCGATATGCAAAGTTAGATGTGGACTTTTGATCATGAACTAAACAACCCAATTAGAATAAGTGAAACCCACAAGCTAAGGATCACGTGAGGTATACTAAATGTCAATATTGGTAGTGCCCTTAATGTATCTTAGAATTCACTTGGATGCATTTCAATGACTCTCACACATATGATAGAAATATTTATAGTTTGAATAAAGAAATGGTAGCAATATGTATGAGGGATAATTATGAGAGTGTATGCTTTGTTTGAGACAGTACTTTTGTATGTGAATGAATATACTTGCTCCAATAGTGAGGCCCTTGTAATGTAATAAACAATGTTTGATTTTTAAAGTAAGATTGAAAACCCTTTGTTGTCCCCTATCTTGTGTGTTAATAGAATGGTGTATTCTCTCATATATATGATTTAAAATGGTTCTCATATCTATTTTACATTTGCTTTGTATGTGTGATTTTTAGGATTCACATGTAATGTTTTGTAATGTTTTGCATATAAATGTACCGAATTGTTAAAAGTGTTTGGCCATCTTGCAAACTCCTTCTTTATCATTAAATATGGTTAGTGATTCAAGTGATACCTTTTCCTTATGGGGATGGAATAAGATAAGACTCTAGACTTCAACAGACATCTTTGTTAAATAACTCTTGAGAGACACGGTTTCTAGGTTGTGCTAACAAATGGTTCCATTGTCGAAATTGTGCTTGAAAAGAGGTTTTTTTGTATGATGAGGGAATGTTTCCTAAAGAGACAATTCACTATTGGTTTAAAAACCAAGAGGAGAGCTTTATCACTTAGGAAGCGGAGTTGTGTAGATGGAAGCTTGAGAGCTATAGGGAAAGATTGACGTGTTAACATCTGAGTTGGGATTATTACAATTTGTTCTAATGTGAATTATCGGTTAGCCTATTTAAATGGTTGAAGTGATAAGAAGAAGCACCTTGAGAGGAGTCACAAGAAGGTAATCAACTACACGGGGGCTTCACTTGTTGGCCAATATCCTATCACGTTAGTTCATATTGTGGGTTTTAAAATTATAAAAAATCAAACCAATATATTGCAGGTATTGGGNTCAACAAAAAGGGTTTGGGTCAATATCTCTCGAAATTAAGGGTATTATTTAATATCCCATGATCACACGTGCTATGTGAGAGGTTCACTAACTGAAGTCCCTATGATCAACTAGACCATTTGGAATCTAGTTGGACTCCATCAAGGGGATCAATCGACTATTTTATAATTTATTTATTAGTAGGAAACTAAATATAAGGATACATTGTAGAGTTTGTTGTGGAAATTCGTAAATAATTTTCACAAGTCGAGGAGTGTTTCAAAGGTGACTCCATAGATGACTATTGAAGTAATCCCCCTTTGGATCAATATGTTTCTAGTTAAAGAAAGGATGTTTCCCTTTGACTTGGTTGGTATGGCATCATGAATATCCCATGCTAGTGAGGATGGGGAGGGTGTTGGCGAGGTGAAAAACCTAGGGTTTTTAAATATGGGTGGGAGAGAATAGTGCAAGGGCCTAATGAATGCTATAGATGATAAAGAACATACATTGATAGTGGATAGACTTAATGAAAGAAACTAAAAAAATAAGAAGTTGTAAAAGAAGATTAGCCATGAAAATAGTATTAAGGGTAAATTCCAAAAGTTAAATAAAACAAGGAAAAGAGCTACAAAAGTTAAATAAAACAAGGAAAATAAGACAACTCAGGGTTATAATTAGAAAGTTGAAAACTAACCACCTCATAGTAGTAATAACGAGAGAAAAAGAAAAGTTTTTCTTAAATCCCACGGACCATGATGAGAAGAGATTAATAGAGCCTAAAGTAGTGATATAAATAACGCTACATGATCCAAACGAGTCAAACTAACCAACCGTGAAAAGAAGTGGCTTTACAACCCACATATCCAAATAAAAGAACACTACACTCAGATCCAAGGAGATGTTATTACAACCGTAGAGATGTGGTTGGTTTGTATTTATTTATATAAATATAATGGCGTTCATAAACATTTATGTGTGAACATATTTCATTCTTAAATAGTTTAAGAAACCATCTCTCTTAACAGAGGGGTATAATATGGTTGTATAATGATGTGGAACACGACTCTACAACCATATTCTACAAAATTCAAATCGGAATTTATGATACTTTGAAATGCATATACATATATCAAAATTATCAAGTTACCATGTGCATCTTTGAAATGAATCCTTTGAAAAAATATATAATATATATATTCAATGAACGAAACCTGGTTTGTTCTACAAATTTTTTATTATTTTAATTTGGAATTCTTATAAATAAGATATAATTGATTTGTATTTATTTTTCATGGACATGATTAAGTATGTGGATGAATGAGACAGATTGTTTTTACTTTTTAAGTATTATTTAATTTTAATTTTTAATATAATTAATTTGTATTTATATTTTATGTACATGAATGAGACCAGTGTTTTTATTTAGTGAAATAGGGCATTGAAAAATTCCTAAAACCTTCTAGAATAGGTTTTGACTCATGAAGATAATGATTTTTTTTCGTCTTTGTAGTCATAAGAAGGTGAAGATGAAAAAAAAATTATAATTTTTTCTAAGCTCGCATTAAATTTCAATTTCTAAATATTTATAATAATATCAACCTTCCTAGTGTTTTTTTAACTTATCACTAGTATGGAGATATCGGAAAGCTTATTTCAAAATTTCTAAGCATAGAAATAAACTTTTAAAGCAATTAAGTAATTCATTATCATTTTTTTAAATATTCAATAAACAAAGGTTAGCCTTAATGGACATTAACCAACATCATCATAAAGTAGTTAATTATAATACTTATGTAAATATATAGAATCTCATTACATTAATACATGTCTTTTGAAATTAAAATTTTGTCTAGAAATTTGTTTGAAAGTGTCATAAATCATTTATTTTAGGGGTTAGGTATTTTGTGGTGGTGTTGGCATAAGAATTGCATAATGAATGTTTGTCTAGAGGATTTTAGACATAGAGGAATTTTGGAAAAATATTGTGAAGATTAGATTGGAAGGGTTGAAGCTCAAGGTTGAGTTGTGGCCAATATTGTAGATTTTTTTTATTATGTCTAGATTTTATTTTGAGAGATTTAGGGTTTTTTTATAAGTATTTTGGGAAGTAATATGGAATCAAGTCTTAATGTCTAATGGTGGTCTTGTAATTTGCTTCTAGAAGCATGTTTTCCCCTCCCAATTAATATTATTTTGATGGTTGTGCGATATGTTCTATCTTCTAGTGTTAAGAAGAGAGAAAGGGTAATTGTATTTGAGTGGAAGTGGAGATTTTAGAACATATCTTCTAGTGTTAAGAAGAGAGAAAGGGTAATTGTATTTGAGTGGAAGTGAAGATTTTATGTGGGTGTAGGTCTTGTCAATTCTCTAAAGTTTTTCTCTAAAGTTTTTCTAAGTCTATGCGTTCTTAGTTGGAGGATACTTTTGGAATTGTGATTGTGTCTTTGAAATATGTTCTATATGTAAATATTTTCTTACTAGAGATGGGAAGATTACAAATTCATCTGGAGATGTTATGTTCATAGAGAAAATATCAAGGGAGATGATTATGAGTAGAATCTCAACAAACCCAACAAATTTCATATCTTTGTTAATCTTTAGATTGAAAATTGATTTTACTTTGGTTAAATTTCTTTGATTCCATGATGGCCATAAAAACTTATGTGAAATAATGTCTAAGGGAGATTCCAGGGAAACAGTTACAAGATTATTTCTAGTTCAATTATTACATTATTTGTAAGGATTCTATGATTTTTTTTAGTGATGCAATTTCTTGGAAGGATAGTAGACCTTTGGACAAGGTATGGACATTGTTAAGAAACTGGACAAGATGTCGACTATGGAGGTCAAACATATAGAGGTAAATGAGTACTTCCTATCCCTTAACTATATTTATATTTCCATAACATTTCTCTTTACTGGGTGCTCAACAAAATCAATTGATTTGTATCACTTGATTCATTCCAATTGGACGAGCCATTATGATATGTTTTATGTTCAAAAGGATTAATATAGTTGAAGTTTACATTTTTGACAATAGTTTTTGATGCTTATAGAGTACTTAATTTCACCATAGAAATTTTATTTCATAGAATATGTAACAAACCCCCAATGGTAGAATGGGGATTTTTGGGGATTTTTTTTGGTAACTTTATCTCAAACATTCAAACATGTTAGTTTTGATGAATATTAAATATTGCAGTACCATCTCATACTTGTAGAACCTTATATCACAACAAATTACTTTCCACGGTTATTTAAACATAACTCATTGAACTTATAAAAGGAATATCTCATAATACCATTAATGAAACATTCTTATATATAGAACTTCCATAATTAAGATCTAGATATGTTCTTCATAGATAAGAGTAAAACACTTGTAAGTTGTTTAAGGACTATTTACTATAAAGGATACAATAGTATTGTACATTTCTTATAAACATCCATATGTTTCATATCTACAAGGCTTTAACTTTTATAACATGATCCATAGTCCATCTATTATGTACATGTAGTAAAATGAATATTCTTTAAACTTCATGAGTCCACCAAAATTGTTAATACATCCGCTGTGGTTTACTTGTCAAATACTATATACAAGGCCTTATTTTAAATACGATCCCAAAATTGTTAATATTTTTATTACTTTAATTAATAAAGAAAGTTACAATTCTACAGCACATCGGCTGTGATTTACTTGTCAAATACTATATACAAAGCCTTATTTTAAATAATATCCATAGGACGCACAATATTTTCACTTTAGTAGATCTCAAGAATGAGTTTACAAAAGCTATCATAAAAGAACTTGGTCTTCAATCCTCAAATTCAATTTCTGAATCCAATATAAGGTAAAGGTGCCAATATTAAGGTTCGCGATGTTGGATGAGCCCTTCTTCTCCAACTAACAAAATTACATTGTGAAGTAATTGAAATTCCTTCAAGACGATTATCCATATCTATGTCATATTCTACATATACGCTATACGCTTTATGTTTGGAAAGGATATGGAAAAAGATAATTAAATGTTTCACACCTATATTATTTACATGTAAAACATTACGACTTAATGTAGGACACATATAGCGCATTGGCTCTTAAAAAAAAAGAGATCTATCATCCATTATATATATATTGAAATCCCTTTCTTCAAGGGAAGAAGTCACGATACAGTAAGCTAGGTCAATTCACATAAAGGAAACGCATTGGCTTCCTCTCAAACAAACTACAAGGCTGATGCACATTGTTTAAAACTAGAATGGATGTGGCTCTTCTCCATGAAGACAAGACATAAAGGTGGAAAATTAGTGTATTATCATATAATAGAGCATCACCCAGATTTTACGTTATACTCGAGAGAGTGGTCTTAAATCTACGGGTAGTTAAAAATAAATAATTTCAAACAACACGCTAAACCAGACCAACATGACAACAAAGAGCAATGACCCTTTACCGCTGCCAAAATTAATGTTTGCATCCAGGTTACAAGGTAAGAGGACTATGCTCACCCTTATTTCAAACACCATTTTCAGGTTATGATGCTTATGTCGGAAAATAGCGAATATAAAATTATACAGGATTGCAGTCGATCGAAGGACCATCCTCTACTATAAATATTAACAGAAGAATGGACATAATCAGTCTAGAGATACCATCCCTTTTCCTAAAAATAGTAAAAGCATCTACCAATCTAATATGGAAAAAAAATAAGGTTCGGCACAGATAGACTATCCCTCTACTTCTTATACAGGGAGTAAGGCGAATTATAACTTAACCCGTATTTGAAAAATATATTCTTTAATCACAGAGATAAAAGTATAGTGTTACTGGGTGAGAGATTTTGAAGGAAGTCGTCTTTCACATATGAAGTCGGCGCCTTCCCAAAATTGAAGCCTTCTTATTTTGTGTGGTGCAGTCCCAAAGAAAATGAACAATATCGAAAAAAATCCCCACGTCCGTCCAAAGAGAGACAGCTTCTTTTTCTCCGACGCCAAAGTTGAAGGCCCATCCCTTCCTCTTTCAAGAAAATGAATCCACCTTCATAATAGAACCCTAACCGTCTCGATATCACAACGGTTACACCAATATGGCACTTAACGTATATTTGGGTTCATTTTCTTATAATGCTCTTCTTATCATAACTATTACACCAATATGGCACTTAATGTATATTTGGGTTCATTTCCTTGTAAAACTCTTCATATCATAACGATTACACCAATATGGCACTTAATGTATACCTGGTTCATTTTCTTATAAAACTCTCCATATCATAACGATTACATCAATAGGACACTTAATGTATATTTGGGTTCATTTCCTTATAAAACTTTCTTTTAGTAACAACTAATTACACATCTAAATCAATAGATTAACCAGTCATTATTTTATTAAATATAGTGAATTTTCAATCTTAATTTTTTAGGTAATAGTTAATCTTAATAATATTTTAATAATAATAGTTAAAGACTAGCTGTAAAATTTAACAACAATTTAATAATTTAAATTTACCATCACAACCACCTATATTATAAGGTGTTTTTTTTATCATGAAAATTGTACTTACCATGATAACATTGAAAATAACTATAATAGAAACTAAAATTAAATTAAGAGTTTTCTTTTTTTGGCAAAGTGGCGGAACCTTTTGAGTAGTAGGTTTGCCATTAGCTAAGTTACAACGAACGAGGGGCATCTAAGCTCTCAAAATCACTCACAGATAATTAATAATATATTTGAAGAGAATCATGAATAATTTATAATAATATTATAGCAATGCTATGCAAGAAGCAACCCCTTAATTGAATGTTATCTACCTTTTCCCGAACCTTCTTTGGGTTGTTTTTCTTATTCATTTGTTTAAAAAAAACAATATTATTTTATGGAGTAAGCTATTTACGGGAGGATTTGCATAGGGGCCTACCTGATGCAGTCGAGTGATAGCTTACTCAGTTACTTCTCTTCAACGAGACTTAGACCTAGACCCACCCAATATTGAACAAGTATTATATGATTCATATTTGGAGAGAACTCAAACTCAAGGAAAAAGCTTTTCCTCCATTGAATGTAACATCATTGATAAGAATCCATTATCCATTGAAACATGACTAAGAAAGAAAGTATATTGAGAAAAAATATTATGAATGCAATATTCTTTAGTTATTGGTACTTTGTAATAGTAACTAAAATATCCATGAAAACACAATATATTAACCTTTTTCAGTTTTGTTTGTAGTGGGAGTAAATATATTTTTTATATTTTCATCTTTTTTGTTTCCAATAAGAGTAAATATATTATATTTTCATTTGTTTTATTTGCCATAAGAGTAAATATATTTTGTATATTTTCATTTGTTTTGTTTGGAGTAAGATTAAATAAATGTTGTATATGAAAATATATTGGAGTACTCTTGAATAGATTGCTAATTAGGGTTTCTTCAATATGCTGGGAAGTATGATTTAAGGTTTGTTTAGAAACAGAATGAGCTTCAGCAGGCAAGTTGGAGGAAAAGCTTTTTCCATGGGTTTGAGTTTTCTCCAAATATGCATAAGGTAATACTTGTTCAGAATCAAGAGGATCTCCGTCTCAATCTCACTCAAGAAAAGTAACAAAGTAAGCTATCACTAACCACATAAAGTAAACCCAAGTGCAAATGATGAGAATGATGAGGTAGATAGCTTACTCCTTATTTTACGACTAATTGTATCATTGCAAACTCTGTACTTTCATTTTACAGTTTTATCATCAACACATCATGAGAGTTATCTCATCAATCCACAAGAAAGTTGTGGATAATGTTTTCAATTCCGTGTAATGAAAGAAGTCTACATCACCGACAAACTAGTTTATCGTAATGTGAAAGAGGGCTTCAGAAAGATTCCTCGTGCCATTCGCTGCCAAACTTTGATAGCGACGGGAGCCGTCAATGAGTTATCCATGTGACACTGTCACGTGTATAGACTGAGAAAGTCCAAGAAGAAACCAGTTTCACCTCATTTTTGTCTACACAGTTTTTAGGATATTAAAAATTAGTCGCGTCTTAATTATTTTTGTCATTTTCAAAGTAGATTTTGAATATATTTCCAAAATGTCCGTGGAGTAATGTGCGGCGCACGTCTTTGTTGTTCTGATTGAACGAGAAGAAGCATATCACCGAATGTTTGAAACAGGAGAGGTGGCTTCATTTCTTTTCAGCGTTTTGGCTCCCTAAATTCAGCGTGGTTGTCGGCCTTGTCGCCGTAGAAGCCTAGGCCAAATATGGTGACTGGACTCCACAACCCTACTGGACATTTAACAACAGAAAAAACTGCATGTAAATTTCAACTTGTAAATTTCAAAATTTTCTGGCGTATACATTATAGTATATTTTTGAAAAATTAAGAGCTTTGCACTGATATTTTCTTTTAAAATTTGATGCTTTCAAATTTTATATATTATATTATACTATAGTTTGAATAATAAACCATTCAAATTCAATATAATAATTAAAAGGTAAAGTCTTGGATGTTTGAGTTGGTGTAAGTGAACATTCACGACCCTCACCATAATTATAAATATATAAATCTAAATGCTTGATTATATAAGGAATTTTTTAATTTTTTAATATTTATTAAAATATTTTATAATTATTTTTAAAAGATAATATTTTTAAATTTTTAAGTATATAAAGAATTTTTATAATTTGATAATATTTTAAGAAATTTTTAATACAACTTCCACAATTATTTTTGAAAATAATATCCTTATTTATATTTATAAATAGTTTGGGTTTTTGATGACACACGAGAATGTTTTATATAAAAACAAAATCTAAAAGTCATTGTTTTTTCCAAACCCTAACTTCTAAAGTATCATAAATTTTGATAAAAAATATAAAAATATAAAAATCAATATTTTTAATTCAAATTCCATTTTTTTTTATGGGATGTCAAAGGTGAATTGCCTCCGTAATTAAAATGGTTTACTCAATCATTAAAACATATGTATGCTAATAGACTTATATAGTGGAGGTTGAGGAGGAGGTGGAGGTGGAGGAGATTTATAGTGCAAGGTTAGAAGTGTACTCTACCTAGAACTAAAAAAAGAATTTTATTTATTTATTTGAGAAAGCATTATGTTAAAAGTTATTGTAAAGTTTTTATGACCAAGTTGGTCAAGGTCTATTGTAATTGAGTATTTTATTTATTGAAGAGTGTTCACTGACCCACTAGGAATATTAAGCAGCTATAGAGGGCTAAATGACAAGTGGCGGCACTAGCATTTCACTTTCTAGCTGTTGCGGGAGGAAAAATCCCTAAAATGGTGGTCATGTTCCTTGAGAAGAGGAACTGAGCAGGTGCCTCATTTAATTTCAACACTGAACCAAAGACCTAGGCAATCTTATAAATACCATCGAATTGAGCAGGAGGCTCATGACATTCTATACCAAGTGACTAAACCCTTGTGAATTGCTGCAAACTAAAAAGTCAAGCACACAAGAGGAATTCAATGAGGAGATAGCTAAAGTGAAATTGTTGAGAGTTAAGTTTGCTATTGAGTTGCTAAGTTGCTGAGATTTTTTGTGTGGGCTATTACACAACATCTTTGTCCTAATGGTTCAGTGAATAGGCTCGGGGGTCCTAAAGAAAGTGATCTTTGTTGCTTTCATGAGACAATTGGGAGGAACGGTCTTCTTTGGGTGGTTGTTCCCCTTCTACAATTATCCATGTTGTAAGTTGTTTTGTTTAGTATCTGTGATTTTGTTCTATATCTACATCTCGAAGTTTTATGAATGTTGATAGATTCTATAAACTAGTAACTGTTTTTAAATTAGAACAGGTTAGAAAGATCATAGTTATGTATATTGTTTTATGAAGTATGCCATAGTCTCTACAGAGTTTTAACGTTAACTGTACACTAATATAGATGACCTGTAAAAGAAAATCGATAGATATTTTCCCATGATATTACAACCAGTTTCTGAGTTCATTATACTAGTTTTCTTCAAGTTCAAATCATTTACAGTCATTGATTAGGATAACTATTGTTAAGTAAGCAATGCATTCATTTCATCCAGATCTCACTTAATATACTTCTAAATTTAATTAAATTACTAAGTTTCCAACCTGAGTTCAAAACCCTCATCAGTTAGCATTTATCACTTTTTATAATCAGGTTCACTTAGATAGTACATTATTATTGTATTCTTTACTAGCTCTCTATGCATTAAGAAATTTTAGGATCAGAGTTTTATTTTTAATAATGAAACTTCCACTTCGGCTAAAAGGCCTAGATTTACACAAAAGTTAAACTATGGCTTAAAAGACTTAACAACTTATACATAAATCAATTTAACTCTACCAAATGTATATATATCATAGTATTAAATAAATATTACATATTACATTATTTTTCTAGGTTTTAAATCGTGTAGTATAAATAGCTAAAACTATACTATTAAATCATTTATAGATAAGGATAGGTTGAGGGTTCAAACTAATATATATATATATATCTTCAGAGCCGAAAGGGTCTTTGTTTCTGTAACAAGATTTTAAGGAAATCTAAAACCAATAAAATAAAATAAAATCTAGTCTAAACACATAGCATCCTTACGACTTAAAACTTTTATATCGCAAATCTCTTGACAGAGTATTGCTCTAAGTTATCTCCTAAAAATTGAACTCATAATAAAGACCACAATGCCAGTATTGTAAACAAAGAACAACAAGATTTCCTTGGTTTACACATATCCAATCGAATTTAATGATGTGGCCTCACGGCCTTAAAACTTCAAGCTAAGATACAATAAAAACCCTATAAAAGGAAACCAATAAGATTGACTACTGACAGGTCCAAATCCGAAGGTTTCATGCCGCGAGTTGTTCATAGGAGGCTTAAGAGGAATAAACAATTTTGAAATAAACACAAACAGGAGGCATTATTGGATTACGATAAGATGTTTTAGGGTAAGCGTTTATACATTTACAGAATCCTTTCTGAAACAAACTTAACATTACAGTGGCCTCACAACCCCATTTATTTTCAATATTTAGTCATAAAACAAAATTCTAGAGATGTTTAAAGAACAACACGATTTATCCAAAAGTTAAAATTATTTTCATTTATAGACAAAGAGAAGGGAGTCGCAAGTTCATAAAACCCCAATAGTGCTGGTTCTTCCATTATGTATACAAGACTCCATAAAGAGATCAAACCCTTAAATAAACTAAAATATTACAGAACAATCCTCTTCAAACTCCATGGTCGAAGGGAGCATAATTTTTAAAAAGATAGCTGGAAAATGCCATAGGTCGAAACCACTGGAGGGTTTACCATTGTTTGTTCAACAAAAAGAAAACGCAGATATGGATTCCAATCCAGAAAACACAGAGCCACGGAGCTTCAAGCCACATTGTGCAAGGAGTGCGGGTACATGTCTTATCAAAGCAATGGCCTTTTCTTTCATGGAGAACAAATGTACCCATTGGAACAACCACGGTCGAAGCTTTTGCAAACAACATTTACAGAGGTAAAATATAATTATATA
>LPNX010697916.1:272431-289203 GCA_001517045.1 Pseudotsuga menziesii
CTCGACCGGTTTAAAATAAAAAACAGGTTTTAAGAATCGCGCCTCCGTTTTAGCAAAGGAAATCGCGCACGCGATTTCCTTTGCTAAAACGGAGGCACGATTTTGGTTACTAGCCTAGTTGGCATGACCATTGCCAGCCTTGGGACTAGGCTTGGCAGGTTCGGTGTTGCTTGGGTTGATTTCTTTTTTTTGGATCAAGAGTGAATGACTTCACTCCACCATTGCATCTAAAGGGTCCATCAACTTCTTGCACACACCCTAAAGTTTGTATGCATTCATTTACGTTATTTACAGATAGACCTTTATTTATGAAGTTTATATAAATAAATTATTTATTTATTTATGAATTTTTGAGTTTTTACAGGAGGGAGGTGAGCTTGAAATATCACATGAGAGGGATGACAAGCACACATCAAGAAATGATGACCATCTTCATTATCCAAGAATGAAATGAAGGCTCGACATGCCTACTGCTAGAAACGATCATTGTTAGTGATAGAATAAAGGAGGCCACAGATGCCACGACCCTCTAGTTTTGGATCTGCTCTCACTAGAACAAACAAATAGTTTGTTGTGTTGTCTTGTTTGGGTAGTCGAATCCCGTCATTCCAGGTTTTATGGCGCCCGTGGTGGAAGGCCTCACCCTTCTCTTGTTGGTTCAACTCACATGGCCAATGATGCCATGGAAGAGGCAAATTTTTACAAGATAAAAGTATTGAATGAGGAGAAGGAAACTATGGATGTGGTGGAAGTGGAGTTAAAGTTGGCTAGGGCCTACTAGGAATATGACGATGTTGAGAGTATCTCCAAGGGATCGTTCCAGACTTGGGATGTACTAGGACTTAAAATTCTCTTTTTATAAGACTTTGGAGCTCTACTGACACACAAAATCAATGGTAGCCCTAGGTATGCTACTGAAGGATGAATATTTCTACCACCTAAAGCAAAGGATGGAAACCTTGGAGGAGCAAAAAGCCTACCTTTTGAACTTATCATGACATGGATAAATGAAATAATTGGGGGAACCTTTGAATTTCCTCTTGGAAAGCCTGAAGTTGCTCACCAAAATGTTGCGAATTGGCCTCCTACCTAGGTTCTGCAACCCCAAGACTAGCTAGTGTTCTAGATCTAGTTTTTGTTGTTACAGTTTTCGGCTATTTTAACTTCTTACTTATTTAGTTTCAATGTTTAAAACTTGAAAGTATACATTTATAATAGTTTTAGTTGCTCTTTTGACCTTGTTTACCAATTAGGTAGAATTCATTTTTTAGATTCTCAGACCATGTATGACTAATAGAAATGTTTTGATATGTAGAGTTCATGTGCTAACTCTATATATTTTTCTAAATATCAATATAGTTACTCTTATTTACAAAAAAAAATTCAAACCCAAATTTGTCTTAAATTTTGATTAAAAACATGTTTTATATAATAATAATTTAAAAAAAAATTAAGAATCAATATGTTTTATTCAAAACCAAATTTGTGAATTGTTATCAATTTTTTTTTTGGAAAAGATCAATAGTGAGACTTAAATTTTTAAAATGTCATTTAAAATGTCAAAATTTATTATTTGGTTGTTTAAAGTGATAAAAAAATTGACAAAGTCAACCACGCAACTTCCAAGGCCATGAATGCAAGTCATTTGGTTAGAGTTAGCTCATTTCATAAGACTACTGTAAATAATTAAATCTTGAGCACTACAAATCTTGATTAGCTTAGAACCAAACCAAATTTCCAAATTTCCCCTAAAGCGATGTCCTCATCTAACCATACAGGATTAGGGTTAAATATTTTTTTAGCATTGATTAATATAATCTCCATCCATATGTATTGGTTGAATGAATCTTTCTTATAAAGCCCAAAATGAGGGGAAATGTTCTCCCTAATGTAAGAAGGTATGTCTCCAATGCCTCAGCGACATTGGATCACTTGTTCCATATCGGCCACAAGACAAATCCTTTTATTGTAGGGACCAAGTAGATTCTTCATGCTCTTAAGTTTCAACCAACAATATCATATCAACTTCATTCGAAATCCATCTTAGCATGAACTTAAATTGGGACCTCTATTCCATGGAAAGCCTTGACAATTCCAAGAGAGGATCCAAAGCATGCCAAATTCCTATAAATATAATATAGGTCATCATATAATGGTCCAATGGTTGATATAACATTCAGGTATTGCAGTTGGTTCATTGGTGTCAATGGCTCCAAAACTTGATTGTCACTTTTTATGAGATATCTTTTTCCCATATATTCATGGTTTTCAACAAGGATGTTGACCTCCTTTCAAAGAAAGTTGTTCTTGGACTGAAGGGTTACATGTTTTCTGAAGAATATATGTAAGGATATGTTGTTTTTTAAGGCATTTCTATGTTAAATGGTTAATTTAGGTATTTGACTATTTAGGGAGCAATATGATATATGCCCATAGTTGTACAGATATGATTGTTTTGTTCTGTTTGGTTAACTCTATGGTAGACTTTTCTGATGGTCTTTGTATTTCTGGCATCATTTTGCCCATGTTTTGTATGCCTCTATGGTAAAGGAAACTATTGGAACTATTTTTACTATGGTGACAATACTTTCTAACAATTGCTATGTTGATGTAACCTTTATTTTCTTTGATCTTATAAAATAACAAGAAAATTATAATTTAAAAAAAAAATCTCTATTGGATTAAACCATGTTGTTAAGCATTAAATGTTATTTCTCAAACATATTGAAAACAATAATAAATCAATATTAATATAAATATTTCCACCTTACCAATGGGCTTCAAAGTTTGGTGATTTGTACAATAGTTCATGATCCCAAGTTTGGTGATTTGTACAATATTTCATGTAAGATTGTTGTAATTGAATGTTTGAAATTATTCTTTCCATAATAATGTCCGTGAATATTGGGTTCTTTTTAGGTTGATTATTTATTGCATTTGAATTGTTTATTCTATTTAATATTATATTTTTTGAATTTGTTTGGAAGAACTGTGATTTAGCGTATTTTAAAGTTAGTATAATGCGTGTATTTTTTTATACGTCTTTGAATGATTGACATTAATTATTTTATTTATTGACTATATATTTCTTTTATAATCTTTGAATTTGATTAAAAGTAATATGATGCAAGCGAATATTTAGATTAATTATTTTATGCATTTTTATTTATTATATTGGAATCGTTTTCAATTATTATACATTATCTATTTTTAATGGATGTATTTTTATTATAATTTTTTATATTTGTCCAAGAAGAAACAAATTTACAACAGAGCTCGATCTTGAAGAAGTGAATGATGTTGCAGAAGTGAGTGGCGTTGAAACAAAAAGTGGTAATTTGGAGAAGAGGGCAGACTTGTAGTAGTGGAATTCGAAGGAGATTATGTTACAATATATGTAATAGTGGAAGAGATGTAGATGAGAGTGCTTGTTTTTCTTAATGATTTATGTGATCTTTGTTGCAAGTGAAGTGGAAAGTGCAAAAAAACACAAGACAAAAGAAACGATGTGTTTCTTGCAATAGGAAGAATTAGATAAAGTAAAGCAACATCGAGTTGAATATGATTGCAGAGAGAAATTGTTGCAATGAAATGAAAGTCTAGAATGATGGAAATTTGGAGAAGTAGGCATTGGTTGAGTTTGTGAGATAGTGGTAATGATGTAAAAGAGGTAGGATGGGGAGGCAATAATGTAACATCCTTTCTGCTACTCTGATTTTTTAGTAACAGAAAATGTGAGATAAATGTTCAGTGTGCAACCTTTGGGCTGTCTAGATGGCTTAAAAAAAACACTATCGCAAAAAAGAGTTACCAACTCTCTTACTATTTTGTGGTCATGGTTGTTTGAATGAGGTTAATCTTGTGAAGGCGCAATCCCCGGGTGATTATGGGCTCTTACAACTTTGAACATTTCGGAACAAAGAAACGATTTTATTATGAACTGTGAACGAAGGAGAGGTATGGCTTAGCTCCAAGGTTGAGGTATGTGATACCATTTATTTTATGTTTGTTTTCCTTTATAAATGTCAAAGACGGTCCCATCAATACAACCAACGTCGTTTGTTAATGTTTAGTAGCAGACCTTTGGTAAATCGTTTTATAGCAGATTGCAAAGGCAGTCTAGACAACTGACTATTTTAAACATTGCTTGAACTAGAAAACGATGATAATTCTTGAGCCTGAAGATGATATTTTCCTCTTGGTTTAAAATATGTATATAGTTTCCTAAAAGAACCTGTTGAGAGCTTGGATATTACCCCCAATCATTTCTATCACTAGATACTACTTTTTTTTCCAAAGTTTGGAAAGTTAGCTTTCTTGAACCGATACGGTTTGTGTTTTCCATTTCTTAAATATCTGCGCATGCTTAACTGGCTTACTACCGGTTCATAATTAGAAATGATCTTTCTGGAATGGATTTTCTAAATATAAGCCGTGAATCATTAATACTACATGCAATATTAGAAATACTACGGGACTTCATCGTGAAGGAACGATTTCCTTGTTCTTTTAGGGGAGTTTTATAATGATTATAATCATAGTGAGGATAAGAGTTAATGAACACTACTTAAATCAAGTGGACTTAGAGAAGAACCTCGATATATGGGTAAAAAGCACTAAACCCAGCTTATTGATATATAAATATATATTGAATTTATCATCAGTGTAACAACTCTACAAATCCATAAATAATTTTTTTTTATTAGGTAGTGTTTAGATCAATTTAAGATCTATCCTCGCTTCATATAACTTTTAAGAACTATTATAAACCCTACATCCTATTATAAACTTAGGACTTAGCCTATAATGAAATTCTATAAAACTGATACTTAACAACTCGAATATGATAACTCCATTTGTGATTCCTATAACACTATACTAGTATATAGGTTTTAAGTCTTATGATAAATTACTTGTTTTCAAATGTTGAAGTGTCATGACTGCCTTGTTGTATGCTACAGTTTTGTATGCTTATCTTGTTTTGCCATAAAGATGGAGTCAGCATGTTTTAACGTTGAAGCCCTCTGCTTACAAACCCTAATTCAAAAGCTAGGGTTACAGGGTTATAAATCTTACTTAGCGTATGTAAGCTAATGCATTTTTTTAACTTGTACTAATGCAGGTGTTTCTCAAATGAAAGGTTAGCCCCCCTTACAGACCTAAACAACCTAACGAGCCAAGGTGACATTTAAATGAATAAGGGAGAACAATGTTTTCACTCTCAACTATAGAGAGTGAGTAAAGAATTTCGATCCAAGTGGAGGTAGGTGAAATGTTTAAGCACCCACGTGAAAGCTTGTGGTGCTTTCCAACTGGATAAGGAGTAACGGCCCTAACAAGCCAATAAGGGTTTTAGTTTTTCTATTTTATCTTTTGTGTTCATGAACTCGTGAGGAGAGCCAAGAGCTCTTGGCCCTTCTAGATATGGTATGGATTTGACCATGCGACCCTTCATACAACGCCGTGAATGATTCCACCACTACGCCGCATTTTTTGTTCTTGGCCAAGGCAGTGGCTACCAAAACCTTAGAGAGTCACGGTCTCAACCAGCCATCGGTTCCTTCGCAAAGTTGTCGAGTTGAGGGTAAGTTGTTTCTTTTTTTGTTTGTTTGTTTTGATGCAATTATAATTTATAATGCCAAACTTCAAAATAGTTTTAACCTTTAACCATTGTTTGACTAGAAGGAGGGTTCAATGGTTGCTTGGCTTGAAAGAGTGAGCTCGGGTTGAGGGTACCCAACGTCCAAAGGGTTATGGTAAGACCTACGAGCCTTGAAACCCTACGGTCCTTGAGGGTCTATGTTATGAATGTTAAGGAAAAGATGGAACATAGTTCTTTTCTGGTTTGGTTTCCTTTGGGAGATTCAAGGGTTTATATGTCCCCCCTTTGTTTGTTGGTAAAGTCCCCCCTTTGTTTGTTGGTAAACACTCTCGTGTTTTGATTATACAACGCTAGTGGCATAGAATAATGTTGTTTTTAAATTACTTCATGTTACGATAAGGGTTTATACAGAGTTAAATATTTTAAATCCCCTTTTTGTTTACAGACCATGGAGTCTGTGTGGGAAGTTGTAATACGGTTGTTTGTAACTCTTATTGTAAATTTTAACAAAGTTTGAAGGCAATATAGTCACTGCGATTTCACTTCTATTTTGTTTAAGATATGTTATTCTGGTTTTTAAAATAAAATGGTTACGACGTTTTCTTTGTTGATGATATGTTGAACTTAGGGTGCCAGCATTGCCAAAATGTTGCCCAGGTTTTGTTTCTATAACTAGGTGATGTCGTTGTAGATTTTAGTTATTATATGAATTACATGGAATTTAGCCTTAGAGGTCTCGAAACCTCGACGAGTGTTAAAATATTTAAATCCCTTTTTTGAAAAAGATAAGTCTTTTGGCTGTGTGAAATTGATACCGAGTATATTCATTATTCATATGTATCTTTACTTTTATGCATCTCGAACCCTCGGCTCGAAGCCATTGCGTCTCAAATCTAGTTCTGTTGTTTGTTTGCAGGTTATAATTTTTTATTTAGGGATTCACTGTGATTAACTATGGCAAGCCCTAACTGTAAAAATAATTCGTTGTTTGGTTAAAAATGATGATAGCTTTGTTTAACCTCTTGGTTATTTCTGTATGAATTTATAAGAGAAATAAAGGAATGCAAATCGTTTATTATTTATGTAAAATACTTAATATTAGGTAAATCTATATGTAGTAAAATGATATTGTTTTCTAGATATTAATAAAATATAGTCTACATTTTTTGCTATGAAAAGTTATTTAAACAATAGAGTCCATTTCTCCTGTACTTAACTTATAATTTACAGGAAATAAAAACTTTCCTATATTTTGAAAATAAATAATAGTTTTATAAGATTTCAACATTCAAGAAATCCTTCAGAAATAAACATAAAATAAATTAAAGATAATAATTCAGAACAATATAGAACCTGTTAACTTTCGAAGGGAACAAATATCCAAAGAAGACCGTTCCTCCCAATAGTTTTATGAAAGCAGCCAAGATTACTTGCTTTTAGGTCCCCCGATCCTGTTCAGTGAATCACCAAGATGAAGATACTGGGAAGAAGCTTGTTCTGTCCGCTCTGTAACTCAGTATTCACACTTGCAGTCAATACTCTAGAAACTCACTTTAGCTTAAATTCACCTCATAAAATTTGTCTTGTTTGCCTAACTTTTTAGTATCCAACTGTTGCAGCTGCAACTGTTTTCCCCAAATTTCTTAAATTTTGGTCCCCTCCTCATGATTTAGTGTTTGTTTTTAATTGTTTGATCTGTGAATTGTTGTTGGTCATACTTTAATTTTGAATGATTATTGAAGGCTAACACTCGTCTTGGTTTTCGGAAGTTGCGTGTGTTTCAAAGTTGTTTTGGGTCATAGATTTTAAGTTTGGGGTTGCTTGTTGAAGAGCCACCGTTTCAGAGGAGAAGCAGTTTTAATTGTCGCTGGATTTCAGAGTCTTAAGCACTTAGCATTTTTTATTTTTGATCGAAGCATTTTATTTTAATCGGAGGCTGTAGTCTTCTTTAGCTTCCGCCGTTGCGTCTCCCAAACCAGTTAGCTGTCCAAAGTCTAAAGCGCTCTGCCCTACGATGCTAGTCACATGTCTGTAATCTTTGTTGCTTCCGCCGTTGTGGCTCCCAAAGAAACTAAGCGCCCGAAGTCCAAAACGCTCCGCCAGCCGATGTGTCAGTATTTTAGTCGCTTGCATGTAGTCATTTCTTTTTCGACGTTGCGACTGTGCAAAGATTTCATCTTCCGATGTCGATATCTTCCGGCTTCCGATTAAGATTTTTCCCGCCCGCGGGTCGCGTGTCCTTAACCTCTTCTTTTCCGCCGTTGCAGTTGTGAATAGGTCTACCCTGCTGAGGTTAGCGCTCTGAGCCTCTGATGAAGTTCATGTTTCCTGTCGTGGGTGTTTTCCTTCGAACCCATACTTAGACGAAGTAGTGGTGCCAGTGTTTGTTAAGCCTTGTGGTAGTAACGCAGTACATGGCCTTCTTAATGCTTAGCCATTTTAGTTGATATGGTCTGAATGCGATTCCAATGAATGATGCACGTCATTTGATGGCACGCGGTTTCCGGAGATTGGTCAAACTACTGCGACGCTAAGGGAGACAGACTATTTGGTGAAGGCAGAGCCGAAACCAGCAGAATCTCAAGGAGGACAAGTGGATTAGAAGACAAAAGCAGTAGCTACAAAGGCCCAGACCTTAAAAAACTGATCAGTTACCAAATGGTTCATGAGCGCATGTAGAAAAGATAGAGGGATATGAAGCATTTGGGGAACTAAGAGGTCGCACGCTTGTGGGCAGCCCAGGGGTCAACTGTTTTAGCTTAAATATGTGAAAATTAGAACTTACAGGGGCTTTTTCCCTGGAAAAACTTGTAACTTAATGCTTGTAAGAGGAACTATTTCGTTTTACAACCAGAGACTACAACTTTTGCCTGTTGGAGGAAGTGCTGTGTGGAATATGTCAATGTGATTAAATGAGCAATGTTGAATGTGAACTATTTCATTTTCAGCTGTGCCTCATTAGCTGTAAGAGCGTTCTAATTTCTTGAACTTATGTTCTTGTCTAAATGTTCTTCAGTACCTTTATGACGTCTTTTCCACTATGAGTAATGGAATTTTTAACTGTTGATGAGCTATCTTATCATATATACTTTTCTTCATGTTTATATGTTTGGTTATAAGAACAGCTATCTGTGATTTGCCATAACACATGAACAGGGGTGCATTACTCATGAATGAATACCCAGCTCTCTAGAGATAGTTTAGTTAGTACTTATTTTCTTGCATGATTTGGATGCTTGTGAGTTCTAAGACGAGAGGTAAGAACCTGCGCATCACATTGTGACTACTCTTTGCATCTTTATCACCCTGCATGGTTAATTAGGCACTTGCATATCATACTTAAGCCAAAAATTACAAATACACGGTGGACCGGGCCGCAACTGGTAAAGTCTTTGTTTTTGTTACTTGACCTATGGTAGCCAGACCGCAAACCGGATGGATTCCCTATACCAAATAGTCACGGGCTAATTGGGAACGTTGACTGGGGAGAATCCCTTGTTGTTGTTGCCTTCGAATTTCCAGGCCTCAACACCAACAAATCCAAAAGGTTCTAGTGTGTAGAATCTGTGTGAGCCTCCTGCTCATTCGATGGATATATATGCTTTCCTAGGTCTTTGGGTCAGTTTTTTATTTTAATGAGCCACCTGCTCATTTCCTCTTTTCTTGGGAACATGACCACAATTTTAGGGAAGTTGTCTCATGCATCACCTGCCATTTTTATTTTTTCCTTTTACACCATATAATTCCTCCGAGTGGGTCAGTGAACACTCTTCGACAGTCCTCTTTGGATAGGTGTCTCTTCTTTTAATTATTAAATAATAAAATATTCAATTATGGTCATCCTTAACCATCATTGGTTAACAACATAAAACTTTACAATAACTTATGAAGTAATGTCTTTCCACAACTTAAAATATTTTTAGTTCTTACTTGTAAATAATTATGAAATAGTGTAAGCATTACAACCTTGACCTAATCTTTTAAATGAACTACAAAGCGAAGAGTCTAGTTAAAGGTTTATTAATTTCTTCCCACGAAAAAAGGTCCTTTCTTCATGTTTACAAATACTTCATTTACAAGATAAAAATTCAAATTCATTAATGAGGTTTGTTCTCTTTTATGAAAAACACCTTTAGTATTTCACCATGATGTGAGAATGTCATCGGGCATAATGATTATTAAGTAAATTAATTTAATGATTTATTCAATTATACTAATGTATGTGAATGCTAGAGATCTAGCCTTTTCTAGGAGTGAGTCATAGATAAAACAAAAGCCTAGTTTTACTCATTTATATAAAAATGAAAAATCATAAAAGATTTAGATCTAGCCTTTTCTAGGAGTGAGTCATAGATAAAACAAAAGCCTAGTTTTACTCATTTATATAAAAATGAAAAATCATAAAAGATTTATATCATTTGTTAAAAGATATTTTTAATTAAAAGAAGACATGTTGATGTTAACATAAGATAATAAATGTTTTTGACCAAGTTAGAGATAACTGTTATAACAAAAATTGATATCTTTGTGTTACAAACAAGCTTTCTAGAGGTTATAAATTTAACATTTATGTTCCTTTGAGAATCTCTTGTAAGATACTTTATAGTCTTTAATTTAGTGGATTCATGCCGAGCTCGGGGGTGGCCTTATGACGGGAAAACATACGCCCATAAAGGGCCAGGAGGTTGGGTGGAAAGTCGAATTCAAACCTTCAGTTGCCCCATGTTGATAAGTCTATGTAAAGTATTGTTGAGGTTTATGCGGTGCTAGAAAAGTTATTTATAGTGGTTTAAATTTCTTTTATTAATTTAAAAATAAATATGTTATCGATGTATCATTCGATAAAGCTAGTTTATTTATTCTGATTATAAATAAAGGAAAATAAAGAATATATTACTAATATGAAGGTTACATGTTACTGGGCACTTGACACTCTTTTATATAAAAATAGATTTGGAAAGATTGAGAGTGATTAAGACTTGAGAAGTATAATGTATGTTGATGTAAAGTTACTTAATATTCGAAGCAATATTAGTATGAAGATAGTACTTAACATGTTTTAATATAAGCATTCAAGCTTAATGTGACTTTTATATCATTTATCATATGAACAAATGCAATCCAAAGATGCTATAGTTATAAAATGAGCTAAAGAGTTATTTGATGTAATATCTTTTGTGTGAATGTTTGAGAAGAAGTTTTTATGTAAATTTTTTTTTATCCCATTTCTCAAATTGGTAAAGTGTAAATAGGGCATGTTACAAATAAGCACCATTGAGAGGGAGAATTTGAGATAGTAAAACCCATTAGGCAAGATTTCAATAGTTTGGAGAGGTGTAGAAGTTGTAAGAAATGGTAGAAGAGATAATAGTAATTATGATGAAAGTGAGCCAAGTGAGAAAGATGGGAATGGAAAGTGGAATTGTGTAGAAGGAGGATGTTGAATGGAGAGTGTGAAATGATGAATGGATTAGAGTGTGGAAGAGGGTAAAGAAGAAAATACAAAGACATTTAAGAATGGTTGATTTCCATCCTCACCATTATAATTATCTCACATTTTGTTAGCCTTAGGTTTATTTTGTCATTTTAAAAAAAGTGTAATATTTTTTGTTATTTAAAAAAAAATTCAACTATTGGAATAAGAAGCGTTGTACTTGTAATTTAACTACATAATTGTATAATTATTTTTGGTGAGTGATTCAGTATTTTTATGTATTTTTGTTTGTTTTTGAAATTGAATTGTGAAATTTAGTTTGTATATTTATTAATAGAATTTAAATTGTTTATAATAATTGTGAAGAAAAATACTTGTATGTATATGCTACAATAAGAGGTCACATTTTAGTGTTACATACCATGTTTTAAAATAAAAATTGGTAAATAAATTTCTGTAAAAAGGATGGGTAAAAGAGTATGTAGATAATATTAACTAAAAATGATATTTAATATATATACAATTTTTTTTATTTAACATAATTGATCTTAAACTCAATTTTCTTAAAATTTAATTTAATTTATTTGAACTTTTAATAAATTATAAATTAAATTAACATTATAAATTACAAGGAAGAGATCTATAATATATATATGAAAAATGTAAAACAAAATGCACCATAATTTTATGTTAATCAATTTACATTAAGAGTAGTGAGGTGTTTACCACCTAGTATGTAGGAAATATTGTCACTTTTAAGATAGATTTATAATGGTATCAAATTTTAATAACTAACATCTAATCATAAATACTCAACTACCAATATTTATAATTTATATTTATTTATTCATACTAAATGATTGCCTTTATATCTATTTTTAACAACTAACATCCAATCATAAATATCCAACTACCAATAATTATAATTTCTATTATTTTTAAATAAGCTTTTTAAATACATTTAAATAGCCATTAAAATTCTTAACACAGCCAACAACTCTAAAATTCTACAAACATTATATTCACCTTTTTTTATATCTATAATTCCAATGAACAAAAAAAATTCAATATCATCTTATATTACCTTCTCCTCTATCTAGATCTCCACTGAAAGAAAAAAATAATCATTCCACAAACATTATATTCACCTTGTCCTCTATCTAGGTCTCCACTGAACCAAAAAAAATCACATAATCATACTTTATTTAATTTAATTTCACTAAATTATCACTTAAAATTATTAATTTAAAAAAATGAAATGAAAAGAAATATACAGTACGATTGTTTCGGACGTGATAAAGCAACGACTTTGTAAATTTTAAATAATGAATTATCACAGTCGCTTATTTTTAATTAAAATATACGATTTAAATCAAGTGAAATTAAAGGACACTTCGAGTTTTTGGAATGTGAAAAAAACAGTTGTAATTTTAATTTTAAATGGAAACGTAAAGGTCAACTTTTCAAAATATTTAATGTCAAAATTTTCGGTGATATAAACCATTACAGTCGATTAAGAATCTTTTTATTCGCATTTGATTTGATTTAAACTGTTATCGCGATTTTTCTAAAATATTAAATTATCATTTCTTATATATATATATATATATATATATTCACCACGTTCAATTATTGATGAGTATATAGAAATGAAAATAAACATTTTTACCCAGCTATTTGACTACAACCAAACTACAAAAGAATAATCACATTATCATCCTTTATTTAATTTTATTCCACAAAATTATCACTTAAAATTATTAATTAAAAAAACCAAATGAAATGAAAAATGCACTGCGATTTTTTCGAACGTGATAAAGCAATGACGTTGTAATTTTAAATAATGAATTATCACAGTCGCTTATTTTTAAGTAAAATTAGATTTAAATCAAATGAAATTAAAGGACACTACGAGTTTTTCGAATGTGAAAAAAAATAGTTGTAATTTTAATTTTAAAAGAAAGGAAAGGTCAACTGTTCAAAATATTTAATGTCAAAATTTTCGGTGATATAAACCACTACAGGCAATTAAGAATATTCTATTCGCATTTGATTTGATTTAAACTATTATCGGGAATTTTTAATAATATTGAATTATCATTGATATCTATCTATCTATATATATATTCACCACGTTCATTTATTGATGAGCATAGTAAAAATTTAAAACAACTGTCTTTCACATTTAATAGAAACGTAATAAACATTTTTACCCAGCTATTTGACCACAACCAAACTACATATGGAAAAGCAAAATGAAAATACATGTTCACAGTGTCCATATCTGTAATTGTGAAAAGACAAACCTAATATAAATACATTGAGTCCAGAGTGTCCATATCTGTAATTGTGAAAAGACAAACCTAATATAAATACATTGAGTCCAGAGTGTCCATATCTGTAATTGTGAAAAGACAAACCTAATATAAATACATTGAGTCCAGAGTGTCCATATCTGTAATTGTGAAAAGACAAACCTAATATTCCGGTGTAGCACATGGTTTTGGAATCTAGAGTAACTTAAGCACTAATACAGCATATTTACATTTCAGATCTAGTTCCATAAATACGGATGGAAATAGAAAGAAATATAGTCAGAATAAATGGAAATGAACATAACCTGTCACAACAACTTTATGAATGAAAGAGACAATGGAATAACCATTAATATATTATTATCCTCATTTATTTATAAACAAAATAAAATTGCTAAAATGTCTGGAGATCGAATCTACGCAATGGCATTTTAGTTTATACAGGCACAATTTTCTCCGAAGCCTTCTTCTCGTCGCCGAAGTTTTAACGCTGAGAAAAACCTAAAATTGAAGTGTGAACAAGCGATTGATAAAGATGTAACAGCCGCAGTTGTTTATCATAAAACTCAGGAGGATTGCCAAAGCTTACACGTAACAGAAACATGGAATTGATTTTGATGTCCTTTGAAAACAAAACACTAGATCATACTATATATTTCTAATTCCCAGAAAGTCTTCTACAATCTAATTATTTACAAGTACATGATTAACGAACTAAGCTTCTTTCTTCATCATCAAACTCTGCACAGTTCTCAGATCTTGGCAATACTGAATATACCACCCAATCGAACTCCTCAGAAAACCTCTCCAACATCTCCATTCTCTGGCGCAGAGCTAAATCTTACTTTATTTCTCTGTATAACATAAAAAAAATTCATTACTGTTTTTGAATTTAAAAATCCAATGTTTCAAATAAACACTCCACTCTTCAATTCATCTTTAATAACACATAAAGATTTCATAACAACACGATTCAGTCTTTAAAAACACATAAAGATTTCATAACAACACGATTCAGTTATGGAATAAAAGTAAGATTTCATAACAACAAGATTTAGTAATGGAATAAAAGTATGGTATGTAAAATCTTAATAAGTAGAATAGAAGTGTTGTATGTAGAATCTTAAAACCTGATGCAAGGAATATGATGTTGTAGTTACTCACCCTGGCAGTCTGAAGCTTGCAATTAGCTTCTTGTACGCTACGCAGTGCAGGTTTCCATGGCTGACTACCACTGTGCGGGACAGATTCCCCCGCTTCCTGTTCCCCCAGTTGGGATTCCGCATTGGTGAGGTACGCACCAAGGATTTTTTCGGCTGTTTCAGATCTATTCTGGCTTTCAGACATGAATTTACTAAGCTGGGCTTTGGTGAGACGGATTTTAAGTCGAACGGCTCCATCTTCTCCTGCTGCAGCTGTATGATCAGGCGAATTAGTCAAAGAGGGATATTGGAATGAGGCAGCACGATTTCCATGACTAGAACCGATGGCAGAAATGTCCGACACCGATCTACGCGCTAAAAGCATGCTTTCCAGCCTCGATTTTGCGTTCATCGATATCTCAGACCTAGCCCTAGCCGGTGCTCGGTAGATATTATTACTGTTCTTGAGCTTGGGCCATTCGACCAGGAAATAAAGCCTCTTGGGTTCCAGTTGCGTGGATTCATGCAAAGGCTTGGCTCTAATGCCCAGATGTCGAACAGCTTCGGAATCCAATACACAATGATTTGGATATTTCTGCATAATTTCGTCTACTGTCATAGGCGCCTTGAATTTGATTTCTTGCCCGTCTAACTTCATGATCTTTATACGTTTATGCCCTCTGGATGGAATGGCGTTCCCCATTTTTTTTCTTTACAATTCGCAGCACAACACACACAGATTTCGTTTCAGTGTGTCTCCACAGCTGGGTTTTTATATCGAAGGATTCGGAGTTTTCATTTTCAATGAGGAAGAATGGTAGTTTCACAGGGCTCCATAGTCAACAATGAACAGCCAAGAAAATCAAATAAGAAACGTTCAAGTCAATCGCGAACGACAGCCACATTAACTAATATTATCACATGCAGCGCAACTAGTATAAGTTCAATTTCAACATTGTGACCCCATAACAACACCCGTTAGGTTGTTACAACAGTGCTAAACGCTCTTATTTCAAAATTTCTTCTAACTGCTCCCCCTGTTTGAAGGAAGTCCACCAAAAGACAAACCGCTCTCTTGGGTATCCAATCACGATACCGATAATAGCGGACATTTGAAAAAAAAACTTTCTGTCTACATCCACAAATATATAAATAATTTTGTCTTCGCAATATGTGCTTTGTCTTCATTCGTCGCCACAAAAGTCTCCAAAATGAAAAGGGAGCCTTCTCTGCCATCCGTAAATAACATTTGCATATCACAAATTCTACTAGTTGATTAAAAAATTATTTATATTATAGTAATATTCAGAAAGATTTTTGTAGCATAAGATTTTGTAATATTCGGAGAGAAGATTTTATTTAGATTAATAATATAATTGTAAAATACAAAATATAGTTAAGATATTTATTGCTATTGAAAATCTTATTTTTATTATAATAATAACAGTTATTTAGTTTAAAATTGTATAATGGTCTAGAGGTTAAATTTTACAACAAATAGTTTCCATTACCATTTTATACATTATTTATATTTAAAATTACATGATTATTTAAAAATAAATTTAATATTTAAATAATCGCCATCAATTATTTTACACATTATTATCACTTACAAAAATTAAAATTATTGATAAAGTATATATTTTAATATTACTTTCAAGTGTATTTTTATTTTTACACATTAATATCTATTACTTGATTGAATCAAGTATAAAAATACCTATTACCCAACATCTCAAAATATATTTTAAAGGTCACTTATTACTAAGAGAGAAACCTATTTTCCTTTTCTTTCTATATAAATATTATATATTTTTTTGGTTGTGAGATTTTTTATTATAAGAAAAAGAATGTGAATACAAAAAACAACGCTGATTGTCTCTTTATCAGGACATCATTCCTTTCTTTTTTATTTTTCTTCTCTAGCTTATAGCTGTCATGGAGATTGCCTATGCTGTGCTATGAGTGCTATATCTTCTTACAAATTGCCCAAGCAATTAAATGGAAAAACAAAGTATTACAAAAACAAATAAAAAATTAAGGTATCCAAACATTTTCACTAATGACGCTATCCTTTCTAAGACACCCCAATTAAGACGAGCCCCTTTATTTTCCATGTTATTCGTGTGTTGATTCTATCCTCTCAAAACATGCAGGAAGGTAATTGTCTTGAAATCCTTGACTAAACAAAAGAGCATATGATGCATCTTTGTGGAAGGAGTCTTCCTCTCCACATATTTCTCTATATAAATATTATACTTATTAGACACTAGTTTTTA
>LPNX010697916.1:289353-311945 GCA_001517045.1 Pseudotsuga menziesii
GACAAGATCAATCAATAGAAATTTATAGTTAGAAGAAAAAAAGGCACTATTTAAGTAAGAGGCACGACAATCTTCTACACCTGTCTAAGGTGGCTCCTAAGAAATTATGGAGGTAAATTATAACCAACAAAACAAAATAAGATAATAGGATTGCTATAGAAGATAACATTCAAACCTTTCTTACAACAAAAGATGTTCTCTCTCTCTCTCTCTCTCTCTCTCTCTCTCTCTCTCTCTATATATATATATATATATATATTATACTTATTAAACACATATGCAAATATAATATCATATACACCCAAGCTACTACATAATAAGTAAGAGTAGACAAGATCATATATTTTAAATCTCACCTCTATCTTAATTTTTTTTACCAATCCTCATATATAAGAAATAACATTCAAACCCTTCTTACAATGAAAGATGCTACCCCCCCCCCCCCCCCCCCCCCCCCCCCCTCTCTCTCTGCATATATATATAATAGAGAAACCAAGGAGGAAACCAATAGAGCACAAAGGCTCGCTCACACACACAGGATGAGAAACACTCAACTCATTGAATTAATGAAATAAAGATTACATATATAGAAAATTGATAACCTAATCTAGATCCAATAAATGTGGATAAGATCCACCAGCATCGAAGCTGCTTGAACAAGAAACCTAGATAAATAAAACGTAAGAATATATTTCTGCATAATATCTAACAGCCTCCCTTAATGCAGAAATGGATTCTTCACAACACCTAATTTATTCCTAAGATCCTCAAAATGGATCATTCCAATAGGTTTAGTAAAGACATCAGCAACATTTTCACTTGTGTTACAATAGACGAGTTCAATTTCTTGAGACTCAATCTTTTCTCTAACAAAATGATGCTGTAGCTCAATATGTTTAGATCTACCATGATAGACTAGATTGTGTGCCATCTTAATTGAGATTTGATTGTCACAATGGATTCTGGTAGCTTGTTTTTGTTGTGTTCCAACATATTAAAAAATGCGCCTTAACCAAATGGCTTCACAAGTAGCACTGGTTAACGCTTTGTATTCATCTTCTATGGATGACAAAGAAACAGTTGGCTATTTCTTACTGCTCCATGATATGACTCCCGAACCAATATTAAATGCATATCCAGAAGTGGTTTTCTGTCATCAGGATTGCCTGCCCAGTCAGAGTCAGAGTAACCTTCCAATTGAACATCAGATACATCAGTATATAAAAGCCCATAATCAACAATTCCTTTTAAATATCTTAGAACCTGCTTTGTAGCTTTCCATTGTGTTTCGCATGGCTTAGCCAAGAACTGGCTAAGGATGATAACAGATTATGATAGGTCTAGCCTTGTAGTAGTGAGGTAGTTTAGACTACCTACTAGTTGACAACACAAAGTACCATCAGCTTCTTTAGATCCATCACTGTTGTATAATTTGACATTTTGGTCCAAAGGAGTGGATACATATTTGCGTTCATTCATTTGAAACCTGTCAAGTATTTCCCTTGCATATTTTCTTTAAGTGATGAATGTTTTACCAGATTCTCTCCAAAAAGCAATGCCTAAACAATAATGTAAGTCACCAAGGTCTTTCATTTCAAATTCCTATGACAAATTACTTTTAATATATACAACTATTTGATATGCTCCACCTGTAATGATAAGATCATCCACATATAGGGATATCAAGCAAACATTTCCCTATTTATCTGATTTAGTATATAAGCTTGAATCATTTTTACTTTTGAGAAATCCTTGTTGTTTGAAGAAGGTGTC
Organism: Pseudotsuga menziesii; assembly: GCA_001517045.1. Taxonomy (NCBI): domain Eukaryota; kingdom Viridiplantae; phylum Streptophyta; class Pinopsida; order Pinales; family Pinaceae; genus Pseudotsuga; species Pseudotsuga menziesii. Next base: position 291,127 of record LPNX010697916.1, read on the forward strand.
AATCTTGATATGCCATGATCTAGGAGCCTGTTTTAGTCCATAGATCACTTTCTTTAACCTGCACACAAGCTGCTGATGTCCTTTATGAACAAAACCTTTAGGCTGCACTTGTTAGTTTTTCTATCATTAAGCTAGCATAACATTAGGATCTTTAACTGAGAGAATAACAAGTACAACAATCAAACACAAGAGACAATGAGCACAATGTTTATCCTCGGGGAAACCATAAATGGTGAAAACCCCGCAACTTCCTCTGAGAAAGAATCAACACAAAAAGTAGAACCCAAAACAGTAAGAGATCTCCCGACAGCAGTAACCTTCTTCTTATCTAGCCCCAGTGTCTTCTCCTTCCTCAACTATGCGCTACAATTGAGTGTGTATAAGTTGTGTGATAAATAGAGAGTCCAGCTCTCTATTTATACTAATACCGACATGACTAAAACCCTACTAGGGCCAACCTCACTAGGAGAATCTAATAACCCTAGTGCCTTAGAACTCCAGGGACTTTAACCCTTAGACAATAGGAGGGTTACCCACAATGAATTGACATGACTTGTTTACATTATAGATCTTCCCGATAGGATCATCGGGGCATGACATGACTCAAGTACATCCCGGAATAAACATTGGGTTAAAATATATAAGAAATACAAGTGAAATACATTCTGAAGTTACATATACATCAACAACACTGAGTATACTTCCTCTTTTAAATCACCATTTAGAAAGGCAGATTTAACATCTAACTGGTGTCTTCTCCAGTTCTGTTTAGTATCTAGTGCAACTAACAATCTTATAGTGTTTAACTTAGCTACTGGTGCATATGTCTCTTTAAAGTCAACCCCCTCTTGTTGAGAATAACCTTTTGCAACTAATCTTGCCTTGAACTTCTCAATACTACCATCTGCTTTAAGTTCAGATTTGAATACCATTTTGATCTTATGGGTACTTTATCTTTGGTTAATTCTACTAAATCCCCAGTTTTGTTTCTCATAATAGAATTATATTCTTCATTCATTGTAGTTACCCATTCTTCCTTATCTTTGGCTTGTTCATAATTTAATGGCTCTATGACATTCATTATACTAGTCATCAAGGCATAATCTCTAAACTTTACTGGAGGATGAGTTTGACGAGATGACCTTGTAGGTACTACAGTACCTGTTGGAGTTCCATCCATGATTCTTTTGTCTTCTATTGTTTCATCATCTGAGGCAGTATCACTCATGCTTGATTCCTATTCCTACTACTGCTGTTCCTACACTTTTTAAAGAATTTTATCTATTTTTCCATGCTCATCCGGGATCATTTCTTCATCAGCATTATTCATCCCGCTACACATATATGTATTTTCATGAAATACAACATCTCTACTAGCAATCAATTTGTGCGAACTAGAATGAAAGAGTTTATATGTTTTCTGATCATCACAGTAACCAACAAAGATACATTCTATGGATTTTGCATCCAATTTCCTTCTGTCATCTTTAGGTATGTGTGCAAAATCCCTAGAACCAACAATTATTAAATGACTAATTTCAGGTTTATAGCCATAAAAGAATTCAAAGGGGGTTTGAAGTTCTAATTTCTTTGTTGGAATCCTATTCTTTAAGTAAACAATAGTATTAATTGCTTCAGCCCAAAAGCCATTAGAAATATCTTTACCTTGGAGCATGTTGCAAGCACATTCCACCAATTTTCAGTTTTTCCTTTCAGCAATACCATTTTGCTGAGGTGTATCTATGACTGTGAATTGATGTTGAATTCCATTTTCTGTACAGTATCTTCTGAAAGCTCCAAAAGTGTACTCACCACCTTGATCTGGTCTGAGAATTTTAATGTATTTACCTGTCTGCTTCTCAACTTTGATTCTGAATTCCTTGAAGTATTAAAATACATCGCTTTTCCTTTTGATGAAGTAAGCCCATGTGAACCTGGATCTGTCATCAACAAATATCAGAAACTACCATGCACCACCAAGTGATCTGGTCTGCATAGGTCCACATACATCAGTGTGTATTAGTTCAAGGAGTTTAGTCTGCCTCTTCTCTTCATGGTTAGGAAATTCATTTCGGTGATGTTTTCCCAGTGCACATGCAGCACATTCAATACGATCATTTTTAATGACAGGAAGACCCTCAACCATCGAATTTTTCTGTAATAACATGAGATCATTATGATTGAGGTGTCCATACCTTTGATGCCACAATTCAACATTTGAAATAGCTGATGCTTCTAGTTCCTGGTGGTTTCTTTGATTGCATCCATCTTGTACAATCCACCAAGTCTAGATCCTGTCACTATAACCCTGACATGATCTTGGACATCTTTGACATGGAACTTATATTTATCAAATTAAAATTTCATATCATTATCAGTGATAGCAGAAGCAGATATTAAGTTATTTTTTATGCCTGGAACATACATCACATTATGTATCTATTTAAACTGTCCATCAGGTAGGTTAACACTTATCACTCCATAACCTAGGACTTTGCGAGACCTGTTATCACCTAGATAGATGTGTGTGCCATCAGAATTTTCATAATATTCATCATACCAATCTTTATTACAGGACATGTGGGAAAATGCAACCGAATCTATGAACCATGCATTTTCATCATCTTTCTAAGCAGACAAAGCATGTTCAGATATAAACAGTCTTAGGTTTGTAAATCCATTGACATACGGGGTGTCTTTTCTAACATATTTGCCATTATGTTTTCTGTACCTGTTATTGGAATCATTGTTTATCTTCTTAAAACAATATCTAGCTATGTGACCTGATTTGCCACAATAATGGCATACACCATATTTATTAGGACTAGAGTTATTGTGTGTGTCTTGCATGAAACTTGCCTTTGTGTGGATTCCATTGATTGCCTCTGTGTGGGAATCTGCCTCTTGCCATCAATGCCTGATCTGAAGACTGAGATTCAAGCTCATACATATTCATCCTTTCTTCTTCTTGTATCAAGATTCTGTCGAGCTCTACAAATGTAAGAGGGGTCTGTCTTGCTATAAGTGCTGATATGAATATTGTATAATCTGGAAACAGACATTTTAATGTGATAGATACCATATCAGTACTAGATAATTATTCACCTATGTCACCCAGATTATCTTTGAAGTCTTTGATGTGGGAGAGATATTTGTTCATAGTTTCATTCACATCCATCTTGATAGACAATAATTTGGTCTTTAAAAAGAAGATTCTATTAGCGTCAGGCGTTTCATACAAACCTTTCAGTTTGTCCCATGTGTCTTTGGACGTCTTAGAATTTATGATGTGAGGTATGATGTTGTCTTTTATAGACATACGAATCAACACCTTTGCTTGAGTTTCCCACGAATTCCAATCTGAGAGAGATAATGGATTTGTCGGCTTCTGTTCATCCCCTTTCACAATCAGCCACAAACTAAGTGTTATACCCAAATCCTGTCACCATCATGTGATAAGACCCTTAACTTCCATGTTTTCCCTTAATCCCAACACTTAGAGTGGAAACTTGCTTTGTTTGTCAATTCTACTTGAAAAAACCTAGCACCGCGCTTTCCCTGTGGCCCATGAGCGGTACCTTGCTCAGCACCACCTGTATCCTATTTTTGAGAAGCGGTGCCACCGCCTATGGTCTTTGGTCAAAAAGCGATTCTCATATAAACTGCTCTGTCATAAGGGAAGAAAAGGGGTACCCTGGGTAAAATGGGAAAAAGAGAAGTTTCTCGAGGCTTCTAGAACTTGAGCCTCATGTCCTCCCTTATCGCTATCATTATGGGTTAGTTTGAGCTCGAGATCCCCCATGGTAGGATCTTGGAGCCACCTCACCATTAATTCTCTCAACTATTCCTATCCATTGAGCCTTATAAATACAAGCTCATATCCATAGTTGAAGGGGAGAACTATAGAGGTATTCTTATGCTATTGGATTGACCACTTAGTTCAAGTCATTGGAGAGCATAGAGAGAAAAGTTGGAGCTTATGGGGATGAAGTGTTTGTATCATGGAGGGGCTTGTCGACACTAAGGCAACGGTTGTAAGCTTCTCCATACATTCTTAATGCAAAGCTGATTTCCATCCCACATTACTGTTGTTTTTATTTCACATGTACATGTTGTTAGATTCCTTAGTCACTAACATGGATAAGTAGATGGTTTTCTAGTATCTTTGATGTGTTTGCATGTTTGATCTATTTATAGGTACACAGGTTCACAATCGAAGCAGTATTCCAGGTGTCTATGACATTCAGGGAAGGTCTTCATCCTTTGTCATTCACTCATTTGGTCTGGATCTGAACCATTCATACCAAAGGAACAACTTCTGTCTGTAGAAGGTGCAATATTCTTGATAACAAATATGGTGACTCTGTTGGGGAATAGTGCAAATCTCAGTTGATCTGATCTTCCTCAGTCCTTGAACTCTTGTCCGAATCCAGGCTCCATCTCCAACTCTCTTCAGTCAGATCTTCCATTTGACTTAGTGAATTTTGGTTTGAAACTTTTAGATTTGTTCAGATCTGAACTATTTCAACTCTATATGCTGTTTTTTACTGTCAATTCATAAATATTTACCCTAATTTAATCAATTTTTAACTTGATTTCTCATTCTCCTTGTGTTTTGGATCTATTCAGGGAACCGCACATGTGTTGTTGGCAACAAGCAGTGCCACCGCCTGAAATTTGTTAGCCATAAGCGGTGCCACAACCTGAGTCCCGTTATCCAGAAGCGGTGCTCATTCAGAACCGCTCTATCAAGACCCCTCCAGTGTGGTGCCAGGTAGGCCCTGTTCCAGACTTGCTATTTTGATTTCTGTGTGTTTTGGCTTACTTTTTGATGAAAATGAAGTGTATTTTAAAAAAAAATGCTCCCTCACAGCTGGGAGGGGCCATGAATTGTATATTATGTAGTCACTTTGATTGTTGTATTCTTTCTGCATTCAAAAAGAGTTTATTTTTCTTGCGTTGGATTTTACATTATTTTCTTTGCTTGAAATCTCTTGCTCTTTTCTGTAGATATTATTCATTGGAATTGGAAATATACATTTCATTTTCATGAGTAGGTTTCGGTTTGTTTTGGACTTGGAATGTGTGATTGATCCATGTTGTTTTGAGTCTTTCTTTGCTTGGGTGATTCTTGTTTCCTTTTGCATGCTGATTTTTTCAGTGCTTGGTAGGAAAGATTGGTTCTTCGTTTCCTTGTCTGTTTCAAAGAGAAGTTTTAGTTTTCTCTCTCTTTTTCTTTATTTGCAAGTTTGATGAACGATTTTCTTCTTGTTTTGTGCATGACTGTTTGAAATTATAGATCTTACTTTCATTAAGAAGAAATATCTATTTTTAGCTTTGCGTGCATTAGAGTTAGATTTGTTTGGAAACGTTAGTGAAATCATCTTTCCATTGAGTTTTTATGCGCCTTTTTCAAGCATGAAAAGATAAGAAACATTTTTGGTTTATTTATTTTATATGTTCTCTAGATCTCTTTCTTATTTTCTTTGAAGATTGTTTGGGGTGCATTGATATTTCACTTTTCGTTTGAAAATATAGAATTGCATTTGCATTTGGGTGTGCATTTTTTGGAAGAAAAGTAAATATCTCTCCCTCTCTTAGGTAGAATTTCATTGAAGAGGAAAACTTGCATTATCATATAGATCAGTGTGCATCTTCTTTACATTCAAGTTTTCACTCCATGGTTCCAACTAAACGCACAAGATAAAATTAACGGTAGTACTAGGTTAAAACTTTTAGCAATTTGAGTGATAAGTTAGAGATGTGTTTGGGCATCATTAAATGTAGGAGCTGTCGTTACTTGTACGCACTACAACCCGGGACTCACGCGGTTCTTCCACGTACCATCGGTATATCGAATGGCCTTTCACGTACCCTTGAGGTATATAGAAAGGTACTTCACATACCCGATTGTATATTGGAAGGCCCCTTGTGAACGGTTGTGAATTAAACAACACTACTACTGATTTGAGCTCCCACGTACCTTGTGTATATCAGGAGACTCTTTTAGGAATCCTCAAACCATCTAAGTTATCCTTTTGTCCTGTCCTATGAGGTTCTTGACTCTTATACACTCCTTTCACATGTTTGCTTGTTGCTTTTAGTTTGAGTAGTACTTGCTTGTGCGTGGTAGTTAGGAGGTTTTTAGAGGGTTTAGAGATGGAATCCCAATCTGGGACTACCATTCAAGAAGTCTCTTTCCAAGGTGTACCTTTTGTATTCCCTTCAAGTGAAGGTATTGGTCCTCCCTTTATTTCCACTCTAAATCTTCCTAGATTAACTATAGGATTACTGGTCTAGATTTTTAATCCGGTAATTCCTGTTACACCTAATGTCTCAAATATCACTTCTCCTTCGGGAGAGGATTGACCTCAATCTAATCCCTCTCCTTCTTCATTGGTTGTGGCTTCATCTCTTTCTTCTTCTTCGCTTGACCAAAGCTCTATGGTTAGTAGTCATGGTTAGAAGAAGAAGAAAGGAAAGGGTAAGAAGAACTAGGATAAGAAAGAGAAAAAGTAGCAACCATCTGCTCTTGATGGTGCCTGTTCTAAGAGAACACTCGAAAAACCCAAGTTCCCTTGTAAGCTTGGCAAGGGGGACCACCTTCTTAAGGAGTGTCCTGGTCTCTCTCGTGTACAAGAAGAGTGGTCTAAAAGGTCCAAACCGTCTGTTTCATCAACCTCTGATCATAATGTTGATGATACTCCCTCAACTAGTGACCCATTGGTAAAAGGTCGCAAGGGTAAAGTCTTGTATCCTTGTTTGATATGCAAGACTATGCATCGTACTTTTCTTTGTCCAAGCATGGATGAAGCTTCGCGTTGGTTGGAAAATATTACTGATCATCAACAGGTGATTCCAACAAGTGATAGTAATATACCCCTCGATGTTGATGTATTTGTAACTTCGAAATGTATTCATCTATGTATCTTATGTATTGTAACTCGATGTTTATTCTGGGATGTATCTATAATGTAAATGAGTCATGTTGTCATGCCCTAATGTTTCGATCGGGAGAATCAATAATGTAAACAAGTCATGTCAAGTCATAGTGGGTAACCCTCCAATTTTCTAAGGGTTAAAGTCCCCGCAGTTCCGGGGCACTAGGGTTATTAGACTTTCCTAGTAGAGGTCGGCCCTGGTAGGGTTTTAGTCATGTCGGGATTAGTATAAATAGAGAATTGGAGTCTCTATTTATCATACAACTCATACACACTCAATTATAGCGCATAGTTGAGGAAGGAGAAGACACTGGGGCTAGATAAGAAGAAGATTACTACTGTCAGGAGATCACTTACTGTTTTGGGGCTTTTACTGTTTTGGTGCTGATTCTATCTCTGAGGAAGTTGTGGGGTTTTCTCCTTTATGGTTTCCCCAAGGAAAAACACTGTGTTCATTGTCTCTTGTGTTTGATTGCTGTACTTGTTATCTCTTAGTTAAAGATCCTAATAATGCTAGCTTAATGTTGAAAAACTAACATGGTATCAGATCTAACCTGAGAAGAAGACACTGTGCAGCTGCGGGAACTAGGGATTCCTAGTTTGTGGATCTTCCTCCATAGATTTTCAGCAAAAGTAAGGTGGAATAACTCTCCTCCTTAGGGCGCATCTTTTTGTCGAAGCAGAATCCAATTCTGAGGTTTTTCAGTTTTGGAACCGACACTGCTACCGAAAATTAGGGATTTTCATAGAAGAGGAATTTTTCAGTGAGCCCAGGCCTGGATTGATCTCCTCCCCAAAATCAAAGTTAGGGACAAATTTCAAGGCATTTGGGTGGACAAAACTCCGGAAAATCAAAACCCTAATTTACTCCTAATCCAGTACTGCGGGATTTTAGCTCAAGTTTCAGATCCGACATCTTGAACCTGGTAAGATCCAAAATATTTTGTATTTCCATTTGAGGTTCTCAGTTAATATGTCTCATCATACCAAGCTTGATGAAAAACTTGAGGGAGTTGATAACTTCTGAGCCTGGAAGTATAGGATCTCCGTGGTCTTAGAAGAAAATGAGTTAGACTCCTACATCCATGAGGAGGTTCCAATTCCAGAGGGAGATGAGGCTAAGGCCTTACATAAGAAGAATATGGTTATGGAAAAGATGATCTTTGCTGATTCTATCAAGGATCACCTTATCCCACAGGTGTCCTCTCTCAAGACACCTAAAGCTATGTTTGATGCCCTAACCAAATTGTTTGAAGGGAAGAACATAATCCGGAAGATGAATCTGAGGAATCAACTGAAAAATGTGAAGATTTAGAAAGCAGAGACTATCCAGTCCTACTTCACAAGGGTTTCTTAGATCAAGTAACAATTAGAAGCTGTTGATGAAGAAGTGGAAAATGTAGAGATTGTGATGACTACTTTGAATGGCCTTCCTAGGTCATGGGATTCTTTCATCCAAGGAATCTGTGCTAGAAAGAAGCTAGTCAAGTTCAGCAGACTATGGGAAGAGTGCTCTCAAGAATAAGCTCAGATAACAGCTCGAGAAGAGAATATGGGAAGTGAATATCAAGCTCTCACAGTTCACTCCAAGAAAGGAAGAAGAAAAACTCATCACTTAAAAGGTAATAATTCTCATAATAGAGATAACAATAGAAATGACCCATCTAGATTAAGATGTTATACATGTGATGAGATAGGACAATTTGCAAAAGACTTTCCTAAGAACAAGAACCACTCTCATAAGAAGAAGGGGAACAAAAGAAGACATCATGCTCATGCTGTAGAGGATGATGAACCATCCAAGAAGAGATCTAGATATGAAAGTGAACATTCTTCAAGCGAGGATGAATATGTTCTGATCTCCGCTCTCACAGGTAACATTACCCATGGTAGTGATGATTGGCTTATAGACAGTGGGGCTTCCAAACATATGACTGGATTTAAGGAATCCTTTGTAATACTGTCAGAACGTGAATCACCTTACAAGGTGAAGCTAGGAGATGACTACCAATATCCAATAAAAGGTAGTGGGGAATCTTCATATAAACTAGACTTTGGTAAGTCTCTAAAAATGAAATAAGTATTGTTTGTGCCAGGACTCAAGAAGAACCTTCTCTCCATATCATCATTGGATGCAAAATGAATGAGGGTTGCATTCATAGATGGTCAAGTCATCATGTGGCCAAGAGGTAAGAATATCAATGATGTAGTGGTGATTGGAGAACAAGAAGGAGGATTGTACAAATTGAAGGGCCATCTAGAACAAGCCTTGGTCCATGACACAGTAGAGCCAAATGAGCTTTGGCATAGAAGGTTTGCACATGTGCATTACAGAGCACTACCTATTGCAAGCAAAGCTGTTGAAGGTCTTCCAGAATTCCAAACAAAACATGATGGGATCTGCAAAGGATGTGCAAAAGGAAAGAATACAAAGAAGACATTTCCCAATAGTGAAAGCAAAGCCAAAGGCATACTAGAAATCATCCACTCCGATGTATGCGTTTCGATCTCATCAAACTCACTAAGCGGGTATACATACTATGTTTCTTTTATTGGTGATTTTTCTAGGAATACATGGGTTTACTTCATGAAGAACAAAGACGAAGTATTCAGTAAGTTCAAGGAATTTAAATCCTTGATCAAAAACCATACTGAAAAGAAGATCAAGACCTTTCGATCAAATAATGGCGGAGAATTCACTTCGAATGAATTCAAAGAGCTATGTAAAGAATCGGGTATTAAGAGGGAGTTTTCCACTCCTTATAATCCACAACAGAATGGGATTGCAGAACAGAAGAATAGAACTATCATCGAAGCTACAAGAGCCATGCTTCATGATCAAGATCTTCCTATGCATATTTGGGCGGAAGTTGCTAGAATAGCGGTGTATGTACATAACTGTACTCCACATAGAGTACTCGAGAACAAGACTCTTGAAGAAGTCTTCTCCGGCAAGAAACCAGAAGTCAGCCAGCTCAGAATATTCGGCTTCCCTGTTTACATACACATTCCAAAAGAGAAGAGAACAAAATTAGATCCTTTAGGAAAGAAGGGTATATTTGTGGGATACTCTGAAAGCTCGAGGGCTTACATAATATATTTCCCAGGATACAAGAAGATTGACATCAGTAGGGATGTGACATTTGATGAAGACAGAGCTTACAACAAATCCAGAAAGAGACCTGCTGAAGAACCTGAAGAAGCAAAAGCACCCAGAATTCATGATACAACCATGAATGAAGAAACTCGAGAAGAGGATTGAGAATTTGAAGAACCACAAAGACCTGTAGATCCACCTCTGGAGAAGAATCCTCATAAGAGGAAACCTGCTTGGGTACGAGAAATTATCCAAGGTGCAGAAAGATATGGGGCTCCAAAAAAGAGTCAAAGAGAAAGAAAGAGGACCATATCTTGCTCCAGGTATGTAGCTTTACTATGTGATTTCATTGATAAAGAACCTTCCAGTTATGAAGAAGCAACAGAACGAAAAGAATGGAAGGATGCTATGATCGAAGAATACCAATCGATCATGAAGAATGATGTTTGGGATGTTGTCCCAAGACCAGAAGGGAAGTCAATTGTAACTTCCAAATGGATCTACAAGATCAAGCATGCTACAGATGGTAGCATAGAAAAATATAAGGCAAGATTGGTAGCTTGGGGTTTCTCTCAGAAAGAAGGAATAGACTATGAAGAAACCTTTGCACCTGTAGCCAGATACACTTCCATCAAATCAGTACTTTCTCTAGCTGCAGTGATGAAATGGAAGATACACCAGATGGATGTCAAGACTACTTTCTTGAATGGTCTAGTGGAGGAGGAAGTGTATGTAGAACAACCACTCGGTTTTGAGACACATGACAGGGAGTCTTATGTGTGCAGACTGAAGAAAGCCTTGTACGGTTTGAAATAAGCACCCAGGACCTGGTACGGCAGAATTGATAGCTTTCTATCCAATTTGGGATTTACCAAGAGTAAAGTAGATTCCAACCGTTACTACAAGGTTGAGGATGGAAACCCAATGATGCTTCTATTGTATGTATATGATCTATTTGTGACAGGTACAGATGGGTTGATTGTTGATACGAAGAGAAATCTTGCTACTGAGTTTGAAATGAAGGACTTGGGGATGATGCATTACTTTCTAGGTATGGAGGTGTGGCAGAGTACAGATGGAATCTTTCTTGGACAAGGGAACTATGCAGTAGAGATCCTGAAGAGGTTTGGGATGATGGACTGCAAGGATATGGCCACACCTATGGCATCGAACCTGAAGTTATTAAGCGATGCTCCATCAGAGACGGTTGATGCTATGATGTATCGTCAGATGATTGGGTCATTGATGTACCTGACGAACACGAGACCAGACATTTGCTTTGCTATGAACACCTTGAGCCAGTTCTTGACAGATTCGAGAAATGTTCACTTAATTGCTGCAAAGCATGTTCTGAGGTACCTGAGGGGTACAGTTGATTATGGGCTAAAGTATGATGTGAATCAGAAGATTAAACTGGTGGGTTATGTTGATTCAGATTGGGCAGGCAGTGCCATCGATAGGAAGAGAACTTTAGGGTGTTGCTTCAGTATGGGATCAGGTGTGATCTCTTTGTTTAGTAGGAAGCAATCCTGTGCAGCACTGAGTACAGCTAAAGTAGAGTATGTCACAGCTTGTTCAACTAGTTGTGAGGAAGTATGGCTATGGAAGCTACTGTCTAATTTATTTGATCTCAAATTGGATGCTACTTGTATACATTGTGACAACCAAAGTTGCGTGAAGTTGTCAGAGAATCCAGTGTTCCATGACAAGTCGAAGCATATCGAGATCAAGTACCACTATATCAGGGATATGGTGTAGAGGGGAGTAGTGAAGCTCCAGTATGTTGCGATGGAGGAACAAATAGCTGAAATATTGACAAAACCATTGGCTAGGGTGAAGTTCGAGTACTTCAGGGAGAAGCTTGGTGTTCTCCAGATTGATATTTCCTCCAAGGGAAAGTGATGAGTCCCATAGCCATTCTGACATGGTGAGAGGTTGGTTCCTTCCATGGTCAAATGTAAGGGCTGAGCCATTCTGTCATGGTGAGAGGATTTCTTCCTTCCATGTCAGATATGAGTGCTGACCATTCTATCGAGTAGGACAGATGTAAGGGAAATTGCCATTCTTTGAATGGAGCTGCCTGGTGAGGTACTGTTGCAGCTGCAACATTTTCCCAAAATTCCAAAATTTTTTAGGACCCTCCTTTGCTTGGATTAGTTTGATTTTCTTCTTTGTTTTGATTTAATGATTTTTCAAAAGACATGGCTAATGCGTGGATTGATCTACCACTTGTCTTAGATTTTTCCTCTAAAGCTTGAAACAATCCACTATTTGATCAAACTTGATTGTTTCCTTTGGATACAGTCTCAACTTGTTTGCTCGGTTTGTTGCACAATGAAATCAATTGTTGTTGTCGGTTTCAAAAGTGCATACAAAAAGAATCCATTGGCATCCCTCCTGTCTGCTGCTATCTTGCAATCAAGAAGCAGCGAGGAACCTCTTGTTGCAGCTGCAATTGTTCTCCCCAAATTTCTTAAATTTTGGTCCCCTCCTCATGATTTAGCATGGTTATTTTTTTTAATCATTTGATCCGTGAATTGTTGTCATCGTACTTTAATTTTGAATGATTATTGAAGGCTAATAACACTCGTCTTGGTTTTCAGAAGTTGCGTATGTTTCGAAGTTGTTTTGGGTTGCAGATTTTAAGTTTGGGTTTTCTTGTTGAAGGGCCGCCGTTTCAGAGGAGAAATAGTTTTAACCGTTGCTGGATTTCAGAGTCTTAATCACAGAGCATTTTATTTTGATCGGAGGCTGTAGTCTTCTTTAGCTTCTGCCGTTGCGGCTCCCAAACTAGCTAGCTACCCGAAGTCCAAAACGCTCTGCTAGCCGATGCGTCAGTCTTTCAGTCGCTTGCCCGTAAATTTTCTTCTTCCGCCGTTGCGGCTCCCAAAGTGGTTAAGCCTCCGAAGAGTAAAGCCTTCCGACTTCCGATTGAGAGTTTTCCCGCCCTCCGGTCGCTTTCCCGTAATTTTTCTTCTTCCGCCGTTGCAGCTCCCAAAGTGGTTAAGCCTCCAAAGTGTAAAGCCTTTCGACTTCCGATTGAGGGTTTTCCTGCCCTCCGGTCACCTTTCCGTAACCTCTTTCTCTTCCGCCGTTGCGGCTCACAAATGAATTAGCCACCCGAAGTGTAAATTGCTCCGACCGCCGATGCGAGTCTGCCTTTAGTCGCGGGTTTGTAGTATTTTCTCTTCCGCTGTTGCGGTTGTGCAAGGATTTTTTCTTCCGATGTCAGTGATCTTCCGACTTCCAATTGGGAACTTTCCTACCCATGGGTCGCATGTCCTTAACCTTTTCTTTTCCGTCGTTGCGGCTGTGACTTGGTCTACCCTGCCGATGTTAGCATCTAAGCCGCTGATGTTTTTATGTTTTTCATGATTGGTTTTTTCTCTTGAACTCGTAGGTGAACGAGACAGTGGTGCCGACACTTGTGGAAGTCCTCAGGACTGTAATGCAGTACATGGCCTATCTTGTTGATCAGCTGTTGTGGGTTTATATAATTTACGTTTCATTTTAGAATGTAATCCCAATGAATGATACACTTGGATGAATCGTAGGTAGACTCAAAGGAATATTTAGAATGCCGCGGCGCGAAGGCATAGCTGGGCTGTTCTCGGCAGAGGTTGAACCGTGGCCAGCAGGATCGCAAGAAGGACAAACAAAGGAAAAGACAAAGTGAATGGTGACAAAGCCACAGACCCAAAAGATCTGTCAGTTACTAATCAGATCATGAATACGCACAGAAAATAAAATGGGAAGATGAAGCATTTTGAGGGACCAAAAGGTCATATGTTTGGGGGGCAGCCCAAGCGGTCTGCTATTGTAGTTTAAATATTTGAAAGTAGAACTTACAAGGGACTTTTTACTAGTTATATTTGTGAAGACATATTGTAAGAAGAACTATTTCCTTTTGCAATAGATAATTACAGTTTGCCTGTTGGAGAAATCTTGGTGGAATATTCAAATGTTGCCGTTCTAACTCTTTGAACCTATGTTCTTGTATGAATGTTCTCTGGTTTATTTTATGAAGATTTCCACTATGAATAATGAATGTTTTTCATAAACAATTGGCTATCTGGTTGTTCAAATATCTTTTAATGTTCATGCATTTTGAAAGAAGTATCAGCTATCTGTGATTTTTCATAATGCATGTACAAATTACATTACTCATTAATGAATGATAACTTTGCTCCCTATGGATAGGTTAGGTAGTTAGTTGTAATTTCTTGCTGTGTGTGATTTAGATGCGAGAGAGTTTAAGACGAGAGGTAAGAACCTGCGCATCACATTGTGACCGCTCCTCGTATTCTACGTCAATCTGCATGTTGAATAGGCACTTGCATATCATACTTAAGTCAAAAAATACAAAAATATATATGGTGGGCCGGGCCGCAACCGGTAAAACCCTTTTTTTTTGTTACTTGACCTACGGTAGCCGGACCGCAAACCGGATGGATTCCCTACACCAAACAATCACGGGCTAGCTGGGAACGTTGACTGGGGAGAATCCCTTGCTGTTGTTGCCTGCGAATTTCCAGGCCTCAACAGGTACCAGGAACACTCAGTATAGGACTGAGTAGCCATTCTGATGTGATAGAGGGATGTGTTACCACTTGATCAGGTGTAAGGGCTAAACCATTCTTTCATGGCTAAAGGATTAAGTTCCTTCCATGCGAGATGTGAGTGTTGGCCATTCCGACGAGCAGGTCAGATGTAAGGGAAACTTACATTCTCTAGGAGAATGGAGGCACCTGGTTAGTTACCAGGTAGCTCAGTCGAGGAGGACTAGGGGCCATTCTGATATGACTGTAGGTTTGGTTCTTACAAGATCAAATGTGAGTGCAAGCCCTTCCATCACTGTGAGCAGGATGTGTTCCTGCCTGGATGGATGTAAGTGCAGAGCCTTTTCATCACTATGAGCAGGATGTGTTCCCGCTTGGATGAATGTAAGTGCAGAAATATTTCATCATTGTGAGAAGGATGTGTTCCAACCTGGATGAGAGTCTTTCATCATTGTGAGTAGGATGTGTTCCAAATTGGATGGATGTGAGTACTGTGCCTTTCTGATGAGTAGGTCAGATGTAAGTGTTGAATCCTTTTCACAGATGTTAGTGATGTGATGTCCTATCATGCTGGTGAATGTGAGTGCTCGGCCTTTCTGATGTGATTATAGGATTGGTTCCTATATGATCAGATGTGAGTGTTGGGCGTGCCTTTCTGATGAGTAGGTTAGATGTAAGTGTTGGGCGAAGACCTACATGATGGCTAAGCCTACAACTATCATGAAAAAGGGCTAGCTCTGTAGAAATTCCTATGATGAGAAGAATCAAGAGATAGCACCAGTGATGATCCAGATTGAGTGATGATCAAGATCCAGTGATGATCCAGATCGAGTGATGATCGAGATCCAGTGATGATCACCAATGATGATCTAGATCGAGTGATGATCCAGATCCAATGATGATGACCAGTGATGATCCAGATCGAGTGATGATCCAGATCCAGTGATAATGATCTATGATGATCTAGATTGAGAGATGATCTAGATCCAGTGATGATGACCCATATTGATCCAGATTGAGAGATGATCCAGATTCAAAGAATGAAGATGACTTGAAGACTCAGAAGACTTGAGATGCAGATGACGAGATGATCCAGTTGATATAGAGAAGAAGACCAGTGCTGAAAATTGTGTCGAAAGAATACCTTCCTAGTTAAGAGGGAGTGTTGATGTATTTGTAACTTCGGAATGTATTCATCTATGTATCTTATGTATTGTAACCCGATGTTTATTCCAGGATGTATCTATAATGTAAATGATTCATGTTGTCATGCCCCGATGTTCCGATCGGGAGAATAAATAATGTAAACAAGTCATGTCAAGTCATTGTGGGTAACCCTCCAATTGTCTAAGGGTTAAAGTCCCCGCAGTTCTGGGGAACTAGGGTTATTAGACTCTCCTAGTAGAGGTCGGCCCTGGTAGGGTTTTAGTCATGTCGATATTAGTTAAATAGAGAACTGGAGTCTCTATTTATCATACAACTCATCCACACTCAAGTATAGCGCATAGTTGAAGAAGGAGAAAACATTGGGGCTAGATAAGAAGAAGATTACTGCTATCGGGAGATCACTTACTGTTTTGGGGCTTTTACTGTTTTGGTGCTGATTCTATCTCTGAGGAAGTTGTGGGGTTTTCTCCTTTATGGTTTCCCCGAGGAAAAACACTGTGTTCATTGTCTCTTGTGTTTGATTGCTGTACTTGTTATTCTCTCAGTTAAAGATCCTAATAATGCTAGCTTAATGTTGAAAAACTAACACTCGAATCCTCACTAGTTGACCAAGTGATCAATTTAGTTTCATCTATAAGTGATCCCACTCTTCCTTCAGAGAGTGAAGTGATTGAGTCGATGTCATTTCCACCCGATCCCGCTCTTTCATTAGAGATTGTTAATACTGAAGTAGTCTCTTTGACCAAATTTTCGTCTTGTTCTTCTCTTCCAGTAGAGAATGAACTGAAACCTGCTAAAGTTTTCATGCTTCATTCTGATTGTTCTCGACAAGAGGAAATTTTGTTAGTTTTGACAGAACCCTCTTCAAGTAGTGAGGTTATTTCCTTTGATTGGAGTAACCTAATAGAGTTTCGTCTTCATTTGAGTGTTCCTTTCCAGATAGTTGTGAATGTTACTGCTAGGCAGATACTTCGTACTATTGTTGATGAAGGGGCTTCTGTTAGTATTCTATCCTCAACTGCTTGGAAAGCTTTAGGTTCTCCTCAGCTTGTGCCAGCCACCGATCAGATACTGGATTTTAATAGAATACCTATTGCACCTTTAGGGACCCTTCCTTATTTTCCTATTACATTAGGAGGGAAAAATATCTGTATTGATGTTATGGTGGTCCAAGGTCCTTTAGATTTCAATCTGCTCCTTGGACGTGATTATGTTTATGCCATCAAGGTTGTTGTGTCCACACTCTTTAGATTTATGCATTTTCCACATGATGGGAAGATTGTGACCATTGATCAGCTTTATTTTGTTACACCTGACCATCGCATCACTCCTAGTAACCAGACTACCCTAAATGTGCTGCATGTTCTTGTGGTTCCTTCCCCTTCTTCTAGTTAGATTCTTCTTGTCGTAGGTAAAATGGGGGGCATGGCTCTAGTCTATGGACATCATAATGGAGCTAAGCTACTAGATTTTATGTAATGGGGGCAACCTACCAACCTCTGGGTATCATGCTGGGTAGGAGCAGGTTTGAGAGCATAGTTTACTTTTGGATTCAAGATCGTTAAAAAATAAAACTACTCCTTAAGCATAGTTTACCTTTTGGTTTCAAGCTTGCATAAAAATGAAACCATGTGGTGAGCAAAGTTCCCATTCTATGTCAAGCTTGTTAAAAAATGAAACATATGCCTATGAGAAAAGTTCCCATTCTATGTCAAGCTCATTAAAAAATGAAATGGATCTCCTTAAACATAGTTTACCTTTTGGTTTCAAGCTTGCATAAAAATGAAACCATTCTTGAGCATAGTTCATTTTCTATTTCAAGCTCGTTAAAAAATGAAGTAGGTTTCCTTAAGCATAGTTTACCTTTTGGTTTCAAGCTTGCATAAAAATGAAACCATGTTCCAAGCATAGTTACCTTCTATTTCAAGCTTGTGTAAAAATGAAACAGATCCCCTTCCCTTGAGTCGAGTCTTCCCTTTAGTGTTAGAACTTGAACCTTCTTTCCACCTGCTTGATTCTCGTTCTTCCTACCCGCTTGGTGAACATTTTCAAATTAGTAACCAGGTTTTTAGGTTGGGTATGGAAGAAGAATTGCCAAATGAAACGAAGCTTGGGGGCATGTCGAGCCGCTAGGAACCATGCTAGGGGTAAGCTTCGCCAGTAATCATGCTGGGGGCAAGATTCCAACCTCTGTATATCATGTTAATGGGATTTTTCAAGCATAGTTTACCCATTGGTTTCGATCTTGTGTAAAAATGAAACCAATCTTTGAGCATTATTTCAACTGATCTTCGAGCTCGTTAAAAACAACAAGATGGTGTTGAGCTTCTTTTTCATTTTTCGTGCTCTGGTTAAAACATGAAATTTGGTTTGATCTTAGTTTATTACTTTTTCATTTGAGCTTAGTTTATTACTTTTTCGTGCTCTGGATTCAAACATGAAAAAGTCTAATGGAGTCTCCTTCAAACTATTTTTGGACTCTTAAAATGTGAAAATATAGTCGAGTACTTGTCTTCTTCATACTCGTAAAAGTATTTGAACAATCGTCTCTCCGACGGTAGGTTATCTCTTTTTCGGTTCGGATGGACTATTTACAAAAAAGGAACACTCCAACCAATCATGACTGGAAGAGTTCTCTAAGGTATTGTTTTATACTTTTTCGGGTCTTGGAAACTAAATCACACAAAAAAGGACCTTATGGAGTCTTCTTCCGTGGTCATTCATACTCTCTAAACATGAACCACACCGAGTTTTATTTCATTGGACTCATTAAACTAGACATTGAAAGACCCTTTTTTGGGAATGAACCCCTCCTCTGTCAGGTTCGTAAAACATATGAATTTGGACTTGTCTTCGAACAAGCTATAGCGAGTGTTTTTTACCCTCTTTGAACTCATAAAACCGAAAAGAGGCACTCATCAACCATGATGGGGAAAATGGGAAGGGAATCATTTTGCAAAGAAATGGTAGTAGTTTGTCATTACCTTTGAACATGGAACTTGTCTACATATCATTTCAGTCAATTGGGTATTCAACTGATCTCCATGACGATCCACTTTCATGAGTCATGCCACTCCTTTAAATATTTCAAAAGAATGCATTGTCCACGGTCGTATTGTGTGTTTTCTGGTTAGTCATGCTGCCAAGTCTTTTATCATGCCACCTGATGTTCAAAGGGAATTTGAAGAAGTTTTACCTCTGCAGTCAAAATATTCTCTGTGTCAGTACTTTTGAGTCAGTTTTATGGTTACTACATTCACATCATTCCATAACTATGTTCCGAGTTTCATGTCATCGATGTGGGACTCATCATGGCCCTCCTTCGATGAGACTATTTTCGTCGACATCAGCTCATCATCCGGGAAATAATATTAGAAAAAAAACTTAGTACCTTGAGATCTATATTTCTTAATGATAGATTCTCTCACTCTCGATATAGGTTCACATCATTGACCTTTGATCGATAGAATCGACTGGGTGGTCGAAATCAAGACATCTATTCATGCTCAGTAGATTGTACTAGGGTACCTTGGGAATCATTGAAATCAATGGTGATCTCCCTCGCTCTTGTTAATGGTTTGCATCATTGGTCGGTAATCAAGTGGTTTCTACCATGTTCGACTTCAGATCATTATAATCACATGGATAGAATCATACTTTGTGGAAGACGAGACGAATACAGGGTATTTGTTTGACGCTCATTTCTTTCCCCAGGTTGCGATGGAGTTTTGTATATCTAGCATGGATCCGCATTTGTATGGTCATGGCTATGCTCAAATTTGAGTCTATATGACATAGATCTACGTTGTATTTTTGGTATATATGTCCAAGTTTGAGTCCTTTATCACATGGATCTATGCTGTATTCTAGTAGCCATGCTTGTTTATTCCTCTCATGGATTTTCCTTGTATTTCTCCACAGCCATGAGTTGGTTACATTTTTCTATGAGTCAAAAGTATTGATGCACTAAAGATGCCTACTGGACAACATTTTTCGACCAAGCTGACATTTTCACCTCGGAGTGACAACTTGTTTTCTCAATTATCTCGCTTATCATATCCCTCTAAGTCTCATGCTTTAGGGGGCATTCTGTTATACCCAAATCCTGTCACCATCATGTGATAAGACCCTTAACTTCCATGTTTTCCCTTAATCCCAACACTTAGAGTGGAAACTTGCTTTCCCTGTGGCCCATGAGCGGTACCTTGCTCAGCACCGCCTGTATCCTATTTTTGATAAGCAGTGCCATCGCCTATGGTCTTTGGTCTAAAATTGGTTCTCATCTAAACCGCTCTGTCATAAAGAAAGAAAAGTGGTACCTTGTGTAAAATGGGAAAAAGAGAAGTTTCTCAAGGCTTCTAGAACTTGAGCCTCGTGTCCTCCCTTATCCCTATCATTATGGGTTAGTTTGAGCTCGAGATCCCCCATGGTAGCATATTGGAGCCACCTCACCCACAATTCTCTCAACTATTCCTATCCATTGAGCCTTATAAATACAAGCTCATATCCATAGTTGAAGGGGAGAACTATAGAGGTATTGTTATGTTGTTGGATTGACCACTTCCCCCTAACTCTTACTAAATCCCCCTCCTCCTCTCCCTACCTCTAATCCCCCCTCCTCGTGTACCTACCTTTAACCCCCCCTCTCTCTCCCTAACACCCCACTGCCCCATTCGTTATTTCTCTCTCTCACATGCCTATGTCCCCCCTTACTACTAACACCTGTATGTCCCCTCATAACCCTTTCTCTTTACCTATAACTCTTAAACATCCCCCTATTGTTCTATCTCTAATCAGTTAGTTCCCCCCCTCCCCCCACCTAAAACCCTAAACCTCCCTTCCTCTCTGTCTTCCTCACACACACACACACATCCCCTTGGTACCTCTCTCTCACTCTTGAAACCTAGAACCTCTCTCTCCAGTCTTTCTTGCTCCCCAACTCATCCAATTACACTTAGCCCCCACCCCCTGATGTATTCCCCAACCCTCTCTATCTCTCTCACAGACACCCACATTACACATCCACAGGT
This sequence comes from Pseudotsuga menziesii, assembly GCA_001517045.1. NCBI lineage: Eukaryota > Viridiplantae > Streptophyta > Pinopsida > Pinales > Pinaceae > Pseudotsuga > Pseudotsuga menziesii. Next base: position 311,921 of record LPNX010697916.1, read on the forward strand.
CGCCTCCTATCACTAACACCCCCCC